>PISW01007973.1:0-80782 GCA_004023785.1 Mungos mungo
GAGGGATGGAGGAGAGTGGGGGGTGAGGAGGGGTAGAAGGGGGTGAGGAGTGAGGAGAGGTGGAGGGGGGTGGGGGTAAGTCGGGGTGAAGGGGGTGGGGAGGGGTAGAGGCGGGGTGAGAAGCTGGGATGAACACAGAGCTTCTAAGGGCTTCCCTTCAGGTTTCCAAGCAGAGGGCCTGCTCCCACCCAGTAACCCTGCAGGCCCCCGACTCCCACTGACCACGTCCCTCTCGGCCCACACAGGTCCTCTGTCCTTGTGCTGCCAGCAAGGCCACTGAGTTTCGGAAACCGGCCCCCCCTTCCTGAGTGTCACCCCTACGAGCATTCCTCAGATGCCCCGTTCGTTCCCTGTGGGAGCCCAGGACCTTGCCAGCCCCTCTTTTCCTGCCCTGACTGGGTTCTCCTGGCCCCTTGCGTGTCTGGTGCTCGGTCCAGTGCGCTGGATGGTGGAGACACTGACGAGTGTGCTATCCCTCCCCAGTGTTACCTCTCGGGTGTAGACCTGAGCCGCTCCTGGTGACCTTACGGCTCTGCAAGAAGCACTGTTAAACGGTAAATCCATTTAAAAGAGAACAGCAGGAATATTCATGTTGGCACACAGCCTGCCGGAGGGAGGGGTGCTGCCGTGAGCCCCATCTACTCCCAGGTCCCTTACTCACCAGCTGGATCCAAGCCTTCCATGTAGTCACTACCCAGAGTCCAGGCTGCCCTCAGCTATGCCCCATAACCCACACACAGGTCTCCTAATTCACTCCTCATATGGCAGCCAGAGGGATCTTTTTAAAATGTAAATCAGAACATGCCACTCCCCTGCTGCAACTTTTCAAATATTTTCACAGCACTTAGAATAAAATCTGAACCCCTCCCCGGGTCCTGTAACACCTTCCACGATCTAACTACTGCCTACCTCTCTAGCCCCATCCTGGACGCCTTTCCTCCTCAGTCACTAAGCTCACTGATCTTCTGCCTGTCTCCACATCATGGTCAGTTCTGTCTCAGGACCTTTGCACTTGCCCTTTTTTTTAACTGAATGTCTCTTACCCCAGGAAAAGCCTAGCAGGGCTTTTTGCCCCTTATGATCCTCAACTGAAAAGACACTTTTTGTGGGAGGTCTTTCCTTAAGACTCTTCTAGAGTTTCCACACTCTGCTCCCAGCACAGCCTTTCTGTTCTGCTCCCTTTTACTCTCTTCATGGTGTTTCCTGTCATCTGAAGTTATCTTGTTTATTTGTTTATTGTCTATCTCTCCTGCCCCACCAAGGAGACTTGGTTATCTCATTCACCGGGGTATTCCTAGCTTCTAGATGGGGCACCTGGGTGGCTCAGTTGGTTAAGCATCTGACTTTGGCTCAGGTCATGATCTCATGATTTGTGAGTTCAAGCTCCACATTGGGCTCTGTGCTGACAGCTCAGAGCCTGGAGCCTGTTTCGGATTCTGTGTCTCCCTCTCTTTCTGCTCCTCCCCCTCTCGAAAATAAATAAACATTAAAAAAAATTTAGAATATGGTATGACCCATAATAATCAAATATTTGTTGAATCATTGAAAGAGTATTGATGGTAAAGCCACTTAATGTACTTGATCCCCAAATCCCTAGCTACATATCTGATTTTTTATGATCTTAAGAAAACTCTCTTCGGTAGAGATTATTATAGCCACTTTATGCCCGAGGAAGTAGAAGGTCAGATTGGTTATATCATTTGCCTAAAATCACAGTTGTGTCCTAAAAGTCCCTTTGGGATGCCAATAAAAATTTGGGGGAGAAAAATTCTCTCTAGTCTTCCAAATTTTAAGTTCCACCAGAAAGTTGTCCATCTGTTGTGGAATGGAACAATAAATATGCCGGGTCCACCCAAAACAAGGTCTGTGGCCAAGACAACCCACTGGGCTGACAGACCCCATTCTCACACATAATTCTTCTGTACCTGTTTCATTCTGAGCACACCTACTACGTTCAGTCATTTATACATTGATTCATGGCACATGTACATGAACAGCCAACACTACATCGGTATATGGCAGCTCTGGGGAGGGACCTCTGATTCAAACATCCCTGATCTCCCCAAGAAATAGATGGTCCTCAATAGGATTTGTTGGCTAAATTGTAATTCTTTTGACTAAATAATATAATGTTAATAAGATGCTTATTAATCGGAGTTCAAATATAGAGTAGGCACTCAAGGAGATGATGATCATGTTAGTATTAGAGCCTGGATCTCCTTTCTCAGCCAGGCTGCCCAGTAGGAGAGAAAGATATTAAATATTCTATTGGCATGTTTTCCCCTTCCAGAGCCGTCCCATTAAAAAATCCAGTGCACATGACTTCCATTTCTTTTTCCTAAATCCACAGCCTGTACAAGCAACTGAAAGTAATAAGCATAGTTTAAATGCTATGTCTTTCCTAATTAAAATCCATCCAGAAGGGGATGCCAGAGTTATTTTAGTCCATGTGGCAGAGGACATTCCATTGTATGAATCCAGGCTTCTAAACGGAGTCCAAGGGGAAATGTGTCCTTGTGTGTGTCATGGAGCATAAGTTTGGGGGTGCTACCCAGAACGCATAGTTGGCCCTGAACTGTAGGATATGAATTTTTAGAGGAAGCAGTTGACGGAGCCGTTGGGAATCGCTCCCCGAGGCTCTCTCAGCTGGTGAATAAGGCTGGAGTCTGTCCTGGCCCTTGCCGGTCGTCCTGAAGAAACACACTGGAATGGCTTTTCCATGAGGAGACGCTGCCCCAGTGCTCCCCGCGGAGGCTCCACATGCTTGGCCGCTCTCCTTGGAAACACCGGTTGCCAGAGCAGCTGTGTGAGCCTGGCTTCCCCAGAAAATATGGGAGAGCAAGCGGGGAGCCCTCGGCCCACCCAAGGTCCTCTTTCCAGGGGACCACTCCCAAGAGCAGAGCACGCCAGAAGCCACATCCGGAGAGCAAGGAGATGCCCATGGAAAACCAAGGAGGAAAGGAAGAGAAAGCAGGGGAACTTAGTAGGGCAAGGAGGTTTAAGAGGCATTCTCTCTGAGGGTAGGTTTTGCTTTTCGAGGCCAGGAGTCCATCTCTGTGTGGGAGGACAGTTGGCCGACGGAGGAAGGCAGTTTGGGGCACGCTTTCCATTTTGAGAGGATTCTTCTTTCCTATCACCTGGCCCGGAGCCTTCGCTGTAACTGCTAATGGTTTTGAAATGCATCTTTTTTAAAAAGAAAAAAATTTTAATGTTTTTATTTATTTTTGAGAGAGACAGAGAGAGACACACACACACACACACACACACACACATCATGAGTGGGGGAGGAACAGAGAGAGGGAGACACAGAATCCGAAGCAGGCTCCAGGCTCTGAGCTGTCAGCACAGAGCCCGACGCGGGACTCAAACCCACGAACTGTGAGATCATGACCTGAGCTGAAGTCGGACACTTAACCAACTGAGCCATTCAGGCGCCCAGTTTTGAAATACATCTTAACGTATGTTCTTTTATTGATAAACCTGTTTTCTTCCTAGCAGCCCTTTGGCCATATTGCCACTGGACAGAGGAGAGTCATTTACAGGTCTGGGCAGCGGGCTCAGAAGAGAGATGATGGCAAGGGGTGTGAGATGGGGGTGTTGCTGCTCCCCAAATCACGGTCGAACCCCGGGTTGTTGAGGGTAGGAGGGATGAGAGATATTTAGCATGAATTTAGAAGCACTTCGAGGGGGAAATAAGATAACTTACCCCTGGAACATGTGAATGCTTTAGCCCAGGGTCTGTGGCCCAGATTGCACCCAGCATGGCACTGGTGTTGAGGAAGGTGTCCAAGTAAGGGGGCCTGAGGTCAGCCTCCGGCCTGGCGCAGGGAACCCACCTGCGAGGTCCTGGGCCTCCAGGGGAGGCAGAGGCTTAAGAAAATAACTGAGTAGATCTGGGCGGCTGGGGGGAGTGGGGACCAAACGCAAAGCTCTAAAGGACAAGGTGGGACTCCCTTTCCTCGGCAGATACCCAGGAACAGCGCAGACTCCACACAGATCAGCGGCGATCCATGGCCAGCCGTGGAACTGAAACTGGCCCCCATTACTGTAGGACTTGTAAGTACCCCCCTCCCCCGCCCCCAATCTGGAGAAAAAGAAGAAGGTGGAGAGATATCTTGAGGGAAACTGCCCTGGCCATTTGTATTTTGAATTGATTGAATTCGTAACCCAAAGAAATCAAGTTGAATGGAAAAGGCTGTTTTAAATGAGAAAAGAAGAAATTACATTTAATTGGCCAATTAAGTTTTCTGGCGACTCAAATAAAGATGAAATCAATTATAGATCCTTTTAAGAGCTACATTTTCCCCCTCACAACTGAATTGCAGTGTAAAAATTTTTGACCTCTCCATAATAATGACCTTCCCCACAACCACAAATAGATTTAGAGCATTCAAGTCATTTTCACGTACATTATCTTTTTTGAACCTCACATCAAAACAAAATAGATGTTCTTCTTCCAACTTTACAGATGCAGAAAACAGAGGCTCAGCGATGCCGGGAGGCTTGTCCAAGTTCAACAAGGGAGAAGAGGGCCCCTTTTCCACTCCCATTTCAGCTACAGCCCACAGAACCTCAGTCTAAACAGTGGTTTTCTGGAGACCGTTTTGGTGGTCATGCCTGGGGGGAGGGAGTGTTCCTGGCATCTGCGGGGGAGAGGCCAGGGATGCTCTGACACATCCCGTAAGATGCGCACCGTGGGCTTCACAGCAAAGAATTCCTGGCCTAAAATGTCAGCAGTGCGGAGGTGGAGAAAATCTCTAATACAGGCGATTCCAAGGGAGGAAATTATATCTCTCCTTTTACATCGTAAAGATGGACAAGGACCCGGAGCCAAGGCGACTGAATTTAATAAGGAAGACACAACTAATAAGCCTTAACTGGCCAGAAACATAGCCTCATATGAGCTTTGTTTCCAGAATGCTGTGAGGAGTGGAGTCAAGTCTTGTTGGAGGGTCAAGAGGAAATGGAGCTCACCACTGCAGAAGGGGGGGGGAGGGGCAGGGATGGATCAGAATAGATCATTTTTAGCCTTCTTTCCTCTGGACAACACAATTATTTTAAAACAAATAATGGCAGAGAACTGTGAAATGGTCTCTCACTGAACACCATATACATAATCATGTCAGTAACAAAAAATATATAGTGAAAAAGGAAAAGCATAGTAAATACTTTTAAAAATTATATTGGTATATTTTCTTTTAAAGGGAAAAAACATATACCTGCACGTTGGTCTGTAGCAATTAATGAAGAATCATAAATTCTGTGTTTGTCCCCAAATGTCCGTATATTCATCAGTGATTTTGTCAAAATTAGTCTTCACAAACTCACACTCAGTAGCCAGATTTGTCAGGCTATTTTCTTCATTCCTCGTTGATCAAACAATTTTTTTTAACTAATTTTATTTATTTGTTTGAAGTCTATTTCTTTTTCAGAGATAGAGAGTGCACACGTGAGCAGGGGAGGGGCAGAGAGAGAGGGAGACACAGAATCCAAAGCAGACTCCAGGCTGTGAGCTGTCAGCACAGAACCCCACACGGGGCTCAAACCCACAGACTGCAAGATCGGGACCTGAGCCGAAGTCAAAAGCTTAACCAACTGAGCCAGCCAGGCGCCCCTGACCCATTTTCATTCTGAAAATTTCTTTCACACAAAGTAGCAGACTTACAAATAGGAATCTTCACTATCTTCGTCAGGGCAAGTTTGGCAGAAATACATAAGCTATCTCATTTCTCAATAAATTCCAGAAACTGCAGCGCTGTCCATGTTTTTGTTTCCCTTCAGGATTTATTCTAGCAGTGTTCCAAAGTCTCCACAGTTGAAAATTTCCACTTAAATACCTTCAGCGGAAAATCCACCATGATTCCTATTGTATTTGGTAAAAACTGAGAAGTTTTCTACTGTGAAAACAGAGAAAATGACTGAAAAACAGAGAAAATTGACATTTAAAAAATATAAAAAATCACTTCAGACAATGTGTCCCCTACATCTACACCCAGGGCTAATCTGTCCGGCTTCCATCTCCACCCCCCGCCCCCCCCCCCAGCCCTTGGTATGCGTCTGTCCACAGATGCATCTTTAGGGGAAGGATCAATGCTCTGAAATCAGATCCTTTTTTCTCTTAAACTTTGTGCTTTTTTTTTTTTTAACTCTTTGCAAAAAGAGTGTAATAATACAGAAACAAATTAAAGGACAGGATCACGTATTGGCATTTGTTAGACTGAGGTTTGGTTGCAATCCATAACCTACAGTCACTGCACTCAAAGATGCCAACAATTTGGGGCATCTGTGTGGCTCAGTCGGTTAAGATCCGACTTCGGCTCAAGTTTATCATCTCACAGTTGGTGGGTTCCAGTCCTGCATCAGGCTCTTTGCTGACAGCTCAAAGCCTGCAGCCTGCTTTGGATTCTGTATCTCCCTCTCTCTCTGCCCCTTCCCCACTCACGCTCAGCCTCTTTCTCTTTCTTAAAAATAAGTATACATTAAAAAAACTAAAACAATAAAGATGCTGACATCTTGGTAGAGGGGCTGAGTTGTGGTCTCATACACAGGATACAAAGGTATCATGGTAGGGAGTTAGCCGTCACAAGAGAGGGGAGGATGGGCAGCTTGGGTTGGAAGTGGGTGAGTTTCACAGGAGGGAGTGAGTGGCTGCTTCCAACCAGGAGACTAGACATTTCATGGGAAAAGTGACATTTCAAGTTGTCTTAAAGAATGGGTAGCAAGTGTAAGGACGCAGGTTTGAGACAATAGAAGGGCACACATTGCCCAAGGCAAGAGGGACCACCCTTGTAATACCCTTAACATTCCTAAGGGCAGGCCTAAGGCTAGTTACACCCTGTGTGAGGGTCCTGGGTCCTGGGTCTACTCTGATTGGTTAACACTCTAAATGTTGTAATTGGATAATAATAATTGGATCACTGTACCTATGTCACAATTTCTTGTAACTCCCCCTTCCCAAACTCATAAAGGCCCTACCCCACCTTTGTTTGGGGCTCTCAGCATGGATCCACCATGCCAGTAAAGTCTGTGAGCCCGAGTTTAGGCCCCGGCAAGCCTAAACCCGTAATAAAACCCTTTGCTTTTGCATGCGTGACTTGGTCTCCCTGGCAGTTTCTGGTTTTTGGGGACGATAAAGAAATCTTGGGTATTACACAAGCATTCTTAAAGACCATGCTTAGGCCTCAGAGACAGTACCCTGAGGAAATTAGACTTTTCTTCAAGCCTCCGCTTCTCCATTAGCAAAGCAAGGATCAGATCATTTTTGACCCTTGGGTCCACGTGGAAGACAGCAAAAGAGAGACAGTGTGTGGGGTGCCTGGGTGACTCAGTCAGTTGAGCGTCCAACTTCAGCTCAGGTCACGATCTCGCAGTTCATGGGTCTGAGCCCCACTTCGGGCTCTGTACTGACAGCTTGCTCAGAGCCTGGAGCCTACTTTGGATTCTGTGTCTCCTCTCTCTGCCTCTCCCCCATCTCTCTCTGTCTCTCAATAATAAATAAATATAGAAAAAAAATTTTTTAATTAAAAAAAAGAGAGACTGCTTGCTCTGGTGAACAGAACGTGGTCTGGGAAGGAGGGGTCGCTGCACTCCTATTTTGTGCTGTGTGACACTCAGCAAGTCACTTTCCTTCCCTGGACAATATTTTTGTCTGAAAAATAAAAGAACTTACCAGATGAAATATCTCAAAAGTATCCTCTGACTCAGACATTACTGTGCGATCCTAAGTGCCTTGGGATGGATTTCTGCCAAAGGGAACCGGGCTTCCGGCCTTCCGGTTCACACACTTTGGTAAATGCGCATTGCTTAAGAAAGTCAGCAGTGGTGTTAGCAAGTCACAGTCCGGGGGCCAGGAAGTCTAGGCTTCTCCGGTCCCATCCATCTGCCTGAGGTCTTGAATCTCCAGCCAGGATTTTCCTACAGCCCTTCCCACCTCTAGTCCACGTCCACCCAGTCACATCCCCCCTCCAGCACCCCTCAGGGAAGGGAGGGGGTAAGAAGGGAGAGAGGAGGGAGGAACCAGGAAGGAAGAGAAAGGCCACCTTGTTGCCCAGATAGCTCCAATCCAAGCTTCCCACTGAGAACCAGGAGACCAAGGGAAGTCTCTTCTTTCGGTTCACCCACCCCCTCTCCTCTTTTAAAATGTTTTTCCTCTGTTTCTGAGATTTCATCTTCTTTCAGGGGAAAGAAAGGCACTTTGGTCTTTTAAGAGTACCTCTACATGAGGCTTTGGTGTGCGTCTGCTTCCCTCTGTAGTTCTGGGAAGGCGGCGGGGGGCAAGGGACCTGAGAGAAGGGTGAAGGGGTTTCTGCAACGCCTCCTGCCTGGATAGGAAGGAGGGAGGGCAGAGGACAGGGAGGGACATCTTCAGGCTGTCGCAGGAGCCTTGTCAAAGGACACTCATTTGCTGGCCTTCAAAGCTATGAACAGAAAAGACAGGAAGAGGAGAATAAGGTTACAGGTGGGAAAGATTCATTTCAGGGAAGACAGTCCTATCTCTGATGAAACCAATGGGGTCCTGGCTTCTCCCTCACCAATCATGAGCTTTGATCTCAGAAGTGGGGGCTGGAGAAGCACTTGGGGGCAGGCTGGGGAGTCAGCACCCGGTCCACAGCATTTATTTTAATTTATTCAAAATTCATTAATGATAGCTGAGGAAGTCGGGTGTATTCGTAGGGCATTGAAGAGACACATGTGATGGGCGGAGGTCAGCGCGCACCTTCTGAGGGAATGCATAGGCGTCAAAATACACTCTCCCTTCCTCTCTGAACTTGGACAAAGCTTGCTACCCTGAACCCTGAGTTTCCTCATTTATTCCACCCTGAGCACCTCTCAGGGGTGCTGAAAGGGTCAAAATGGGAGCAGGTAAGGGAATGTTCAGCTGTGCAAGGGTCTTCAGACATGTTGGGATCCTCGCCACGTGGGAGGGAATCATTTCCCTTCCCCGAGTGCATCCTCCTCCTGTGAGACATTCAAGGGGAGACAGCCCTTTACTTTCCTTCCTCCTGAGCATCTCTTGAGCCCCCCGAGGCGGCCAAAGAAAAGGACAGAAAGGGAATGTGGATCGTGGCTGATCCTTGGGGACTCCTACTTGGAAGCCCTACTCTTAACTAACCCCTGGGGGCTGGGGGAACCACACAGTCCCCACCCACCTGGGAACTGAGGTTCATATCGCAGATTTCCATTCTTCACATCCTGGGACTCATTTTCAGTCATGGCTTCAGAATTTCTAGCTTGAAGTGGTTTTGGGGGCCAGGATCTACTTAGGTAGTGGGGCGCATCTAGAAGACCCCGAGGCCATGTTAGTTAAAGCAAGCCTCCTGGGGTTACGTAAACACATGCTGATTTGGGGAGAGTTAACAAATGAGTGGTGATCATGGGGTTCAAAAGTCCATGATGTTCCACTGTATCAGTTTATCTCTGAGTGAAGATTAAAGATGTGATCATGGTTCTTAGCAGCAAGGCTGATGTCACTGCATGAGCAGTAGACAGAAGTTTGCAAACCTGGGGGGGAATCCAGTCTCCACCAGAAAACGTTCAATTTTTCATCTTAAAAGAAGGGTAGATGCCAGCTTCCCCGAGATTCCTTTCTCATCCACTCCCTCTCCTGTGATATGTTAACATGGAAACCTCACCAGTAAATCTTGCCTGAGGGATGAAAAAGCCAAGTGTCTCAGCATGTTTTATCATGTCTCTTGCGTTATTCACTTGACTTTCAAAGGCCAGAGAGAGGACAGGAATCCTGGGCCACTCCCAAGAATTTTTTATTTATTTCCTGCAAGGTCAAGGAAGAATCGGGGATTAGGCAATATGAGGGAAGGAACTAATTCTAAGAGGAAAATAGTGACTGACCTTCTGCATATGCTGCACATCTCTGGTGAGCTTTGTCTTAAAAGATGACATCTGGAGGGCACCTGAGTGGCTCAGCCGGTTAAGTATCTGACTTTGGCTCAGGTCATGATCTCACGGTCCCAAACTTCACATCAGGGTCTCTGCTGACAGCTCAGAGCCTGGAGCCTGCTTTTGGATTCTGTGTATTTTTCTCTGCCCTTTCCCTGCTCGTGCTCTGTCTCTATCTGTCTCAAAAATAAGTAAACATTTAAAAAATTAGAAAGACGTCATTTGGGAGAAACTCCTTTGAGACTCTGCACCAAAAAACAAACGATGACTGAGTGCTTCTACCACGCTAAGGAAAGCACTCTACCAGGCACTTTCCAGTTGATCCCAACCAAAGGAAGTTAAAAGAACATTTTTTAACTTTATTTATTTATTTTGAGAGAGACAGAGCATGAGCAGGGGAGAGGGGTGGGGGGAGAATCCCAAGTGGGCTCCACTCTGTAGGCACAGAGCCAGACCTGGGGCTCAAACTCACAAAACTATGAGATCATGACCTGAGCCAAAATCAAGAGTGAGACGCTTAACCAACTGGGGCTCAAACTCACAAAACTATGAGATCATGACCTGAGCCAAAATCAAGAGTGGGACGCTTAACCAACTGAGCCACCCAGACACCTTCAACCAAAGGAAATTTTAAAAAGCAAGTGTCTTGTGGCCCCCATAATAGCAAGAAACAGAAACTTACTGAAATTAGCCCAGTGAAAGGTGTTGTGGTGGTGGTGGTAGAAGTGATTATAATGCTAGAGATGAGACTGAATCCAAGGGAGGCTGAATGATTAAACATGAAGAAAGGGAGGAAGTGGAGAGGTCCAAGGACTTTGCAGGATTACAGAGATTTACTAATTTGCATTCCCTCCTCCACCGATTTATTCTGTCCCTCCAGGGTTGTGTAGAGGAGTACCTTGCCAACTTCAGAGGGCCCAGGCATCACCTGGAGATCTCGTTAAAATGCAGATTCTGATCCAGTAAATCTGGGGAGGGAGACCCACGAGTCTCCAGCTCTACCAAGCTCCCAGGCGATGCTGCCATCGCTGATCTGTGGTGCGCATGCTCTGAGAGTAGCAAGAACATAGGCCACTCATTCACAAGCTGCAGTTGGAATCATCTGAGAAAATTTTAAACTTGACACCTGGATTCCACCCTTCCAGCAGATTCTGATACAACTGTTTTGAAATGTGACCTGAGAATTAGGATTTTTTTTTAAAGCTCCCCAGGTATTTCAAATGAGCAGCAAAGTTTGACAGTCACACTTAGGTCAAATTCTCAGGGGATTGGAGTGGCTTCTCTGAGGTTAGGTATCCCTCCTGGTCCAGGCAGCTATGCGTGCATGTGGGGCTTAGGAAGTACGAACATATCAGCCACGCTTGGGACTCTATAGCATATTTGGAACAACAAATGGCGTCATGTGCAAAAAGCATGAATACAAGTTCTGGCATTCCCATTTTCTAGCTGGATGGTCTGCTCCAGAAAGTCTGGTTTCAGACCGCTTTCTGTCTTAGTCTTTTTAAGTGAAAGGTGGCAGCTATGGTTTCTGATCCACATCCCACTCAGGGCCTTTTGAGGTTCAGTGCCATGTTGTTCCATCAGGGGGTTCAGGGGAGAATAAAGTGGGAAAGCTTCCTAAGGAACTCAGGCTGGCTTTCCACACAGAGGCCGTGGGTCTCAGGGCGGCGCAGACATGAGTATTTTTACAAGCCTCCCCCAGATGACCCTTCTGTGCATCCCTGGCTGTGAACCATTGATCAACTGAGATCATGTAATGAAACCTTTGAGGTGTCCTTGACTCTTCTACCAAACCCCATGGATTAAAGCTCCCGAAATAGCTCTTGAATCTCTCCATCCATCTCATCCCTAGAGCCTTATTCAGAGACTAATGTAGAAAGTTTCCTCAGCCTCCAACTCTCCCTAATTCCCTGCGATCCATCATCCGAGGAGCGGCCCGTATCATCTTTCTAATACAGGAACTGCTTCTGTCATTCTTCCGATCAGGATAAGGTCTGAAGCCTTAGAGCAGTGTGCAGGGACATTCGTGGTGTGGCCACACCTCGCTTCCCACCACTCTCCCCCCATTCCCTGGGCTCCAACAGTGCTGCCACCCCCAGGAAGGTGCTGTTCTCTCTCACCGTTGTGCTGCTACTGGGGATGACCCTTCTCCATATTTCCCTGACAAACTCCTGCTTTTCCTCTCCCTGATCAACCATCCCCTTCCCTGCAGAGCCCTCCCAGACCCATCCTGCTCCCCATCCGAGGTGGAGGGAGGCTTGGGGCTGCATCTCTTTTATGGATCTTAGGGTATATTTCAAAAGACGAAGAAGTGCCCAGAGAGAGTTACTCAAAAAGTTAGCATTGTGCCTATCCTTTGGTGACAAATCAGACATCTTACTTAGAGAAGACATGGCCAAAGGACCTTTCTGTTCTGTACCCACCCACTCCACAATGAGCCAGCATAATCCTCGGATTGGGAGAGCCATGCATCTAGTGCTACACAAAGAAACTCCAAGAGATACGTGTGCACAGGCAAGTTATCAGGGAATTTCTAGATCCTTAACTTCTATATGTACTTTTGCTTACACCTACCTTTCTGTGCAAGTGCTTGTTGCTGAGACCTTGTGCTGGTCCTCCCCTCTTTCCTCCCTTACACAACTGGACTCCCCTCACTTTACCAAAGATAGACCTACTCCCACCCATCCCAAATCTTACAATGGTTCAGGGCTCCAGTTCCAAATGCCAAAATGTCTGGGGCACCAAAGAGAATGAGGAGATGGGCTGGTGGTGAGCTCTTGTTACCAACGCGCCAAAATTACCCACACTTATCTCCCTAGATTGGCAGTTCCATTAACGCTTTGCATTTTATTTCTATTAATTTTTTTTTTTTTTTAAGTAGGCTTCATGCCCAGGTGGAGCCCAACGCAGGGCTTGAACTCACAACCCTGAGATCAAGACCCGAGCTGAGATCAAGAGTTGGATGCTTCACTGACTGAGCCACCCAGGCACCCCTAATGTTTTGCTTTTTTAAGATTAATAATTATTTATCCAAAAAATGTTAATATATGATATGGTTTTGTCAATTGCATAATAGTAATGAAGGTAACCATCAATTATACCTAAAGAAAAAATTTTTAAACAGTTTGAGCTTTCTGTTCAGGGAAAATAAAAATAATAATTTCAGTGTATAGATATGGTTTTTTGGCTAAAAAACATGATGGAGGCCCAACAGGAGACTTTCAAGCACAAAAACATATTACTCTTAGAAACAAATTTAATGGGGGGAAATAGAATGGAAACAATGATTTCAAGGGGAAAAGATGTGATGCACAAATTCCAGCCACATTCAAGTGAATGTTGGCAGGTGCCAGATAGGTAGGTTCATTGACTCCATTACAAAGAGCCATGTAGTGGCTTACGTTAAAGTGCCAACATTTAGAGCAGCAATTGCACCCTTTGCACCTAATTAAAATCTGCATTGAAATATTTTAGTTGCTAGCTTTATAATATGCAATGTGGGCTCATGGTTTAAAAAGGATTTTAGGATGTAAATGTGAGGGGAAAACCGGGAAGATCGTGCTCAAGGTGATGTTGGGCATCATCTCTGAGTGAGGGATGGAAGGCCCAAGTGGCCAGGGGTAGAGTCTGGATTGGGGGAGGGGATGGAGATTAGGAAAGTGGGGCTGGATGTAGACACTGGGCCCTCCTGAGGGCAGTGGGGAAGTTCTGGACAGTGTTCAGTACAGGACACACTGAGGCAACATGTAGGCGGTGATATTTTGAAGGTCCAACCCAGCAGCCTGGACCAGACCAGGATGGGATGTCTGTCCAGGAGGTGGGTCAGCTTCAAAGTCATGTATGTGCGAGGTGATCAGCCTGGATTCCAACCAGGAACGGTCCTCCACTCCCTAGGTTGGGGAGGAGGCTGGCAAAGATGCCAAGACATCACATCAGGGCACTGGACTTCAGAAGAAGGTTCTCGTATCAGGGCAGGTGAGCCACTGCAACAGGTAACTCCAGTCTCTCAAAGGTTAATTCAGAGAAGCTTTTTCTCCTTCATTGTTAGGGAATAAGTTTAGGAATTCCCTGGGCTTGCACCAACGGGTTAACAAGGCATAAAGAATTACAAAGCCACAGGCTGCTCACACCCAAGCTTGGGTGAACAAGATTAGGCCCCTAGGATAGAATAGAGGCTGCAAACGCCCCCAGGATAGAGTGGGGGGGGGCAAGGGTCCCTAGAATAGGAAGGGTGGGGCAAAGGCCCCAATACAAAGGTATATGAGGTAAGCAAGATTAGCTATTCAAGGCGAAAATGCCCCCAATTTAGTACTATAGCTGAAAGCTGCTTTCACAGGAAGGAAGGACCAAATTAGGTCAACAGGTAAATAGGGCTATAGGCTGCTGTGGGTGAAGCTGCCCAGAGCAGAGCTAATTAGTAAAAGAAAGGTGCCTTGTAGACCCTGAGGTTACATATTCTTTCTTATCCCCCAGGCTGGCTAAAATAAACAGACATGGTACCTCATGTCAGCCATTAACATCCACCTACCTGGTGCCAAGATTTTGGTTTATATTGACCCAAACCCCTAACACCATATATCTTCAACCCCCCCTTTCCCTCATGCCCAGGAGTTAATGTTCACAGATTTATTGTTTCTTTGTGCATGCCCATTATGTGTGTAAGCCTTCTGATCTTAATAAATATGGAGCAAGGACTCTTATTTAGAGCTCTTGTCTTTTCCTGGACATTAGCCATCTCGCATTTTAATCCTGCATCCACTTTCTTGCTGGACAAGAAAGAACTTCAGATCCAGAGTCTACAACATTTCATGTCATAGTTTAGTGGCTCAGGGACCTAAGTCCTCTCATTGTCTCTATCTTTTCAGGGCATCTGCTGGAGCCAGAAGAAAGGGAGAGGGACCATGTGGCAATGTTTATGGGCCAGTTATAAAGTGACAGCCATGCTCACATCTCCTCATATTCCAGTAGTTGGAATTTTAGTGGTATGACCATACTAAATGCAAGAAAGACTGAAAAAGGTGGTCTAGTTGAATGTCTGAAAGGATAAGGAATGTATTTGGTAAGCCATTGACATATTGCCTACCCTTGTCGGGACGGCATGTGCCTGGGACTGTGTCTGTGGGTGATTAGCAGGAGTTAACATACATATAGTGTATGTGTATGTGTGTGTATATATACATATATATGTATATATACACACGGTATAAACACTGTGCCTGTTTATATATACTATATATACACACTATATTATGTATATGTATATATATACACTATATTATATATGTGCATATAGTATATTACATATGTATATATAGTATATTATATGCATATATACACACACATATTGTATATATATATATACAGTTGACTCTTGAACAACATAGAGGTTAGGGGAACTGACCCTCTGCACAGTTGAAAATCTGCATATGACTTTTTTTAAAATTTTTTAAATGTTTTTTAAATTTATTTTTGAAAGAGAGACAGCAGGGGCAGGGGAGGGTCAGAGAGAGAGAGAGACATAGAATTGAAAGACAGGCTCCAGGCTCTGAGCTGTCAGCACAGAGCCCGATGTGGGGCTTGAACCTACGAACCGTGAGACCATGACCTGAGCCACCTGAGCCGAAGTCGAACGCTTAACCGACTGAGCCACCCAGACACCCCAAAAAATATGCATATGACTTTTGACTCTCCCAAATCTTAACTACAAACAGCCTACTGTTGACAGGAAGCCTTACTGATAATATAGTCATTTAACACATATTTTGTATGTTAGATGCATTATATACTGTGTTTTTCCAATAAAGTAAGCTAGAGAAAAATATTAAGAAAACCATAGGGAAGAGAAAATATATTTACAGTACTGTAGGATATTTATTGAAAAAAATCTGCATACACATGGACCCTCATAGCTCAAACCATGTTGTTCAAGGGTCAAATATAGGTATATGTCTATGTGTGTATATATACACATATGGGTGTAGGCACAAGGACAGCACAGGTATGGCATAGGTATAGTACAGGTGTACTTACTGGGGAGACTGAGCTGCACCTGAAGGCAGAATCTAGCAGGAGGGCTTCTGGGAATCACCACAACTTCTCATTTTCGTGTGAGCAGGGGGTGACCTCAAGCTACAAGTGTCAGCATTTTAGTACCATTCAGTACACTGGTTAAAATAAAGGTCTCCACAATCCCAAGGCAGCAAAGCTGGCTGAAAATTAGTGATGCCTCATGAATTTTATGATTATAAAATCCATCTCAGAGACACAGTTTGGTTCATGAGGTGGCCACACTCTCTCCCCTGTTTACTCATCCATGTGGAACTGGGATGTCTCACAAACATAGCAGTGGCTTGGAATCAAGTATTTGCAGAATGAAAATGCATCCACTAAAACACTCAATGCATAGTCTGACCCTGTTGTAGCATATCACTAGTGAAATCAAATCAAGCAATTTTATTAACAATTAGTATTACTAAAAATAAAATAAAAAATAAAAACAAACAAAAAAACCCAATTATTATTATTATTACAAAAAGCAAGAGTTTGTTGAATTCCTGTTACATGCTGGGCAGTGATCTTAGTGTTTTATTTCTTTTTTTTTTAGTCTATTTATTTTGAGAGAGAAAGAGGGAGAGAGAAAGAATCCCAAGCAGGTTCTACGCTGTCAGCATGGAGCCTGACGTGGGGCTTGAACCCATGAACCATGAGATCATGACCTGAGCTGAAACCAAGAGTCAGATCTTTAGCCAATTCAGCCAGACAAGCACCCCAAAGCTAGGTGTTTTATTTTATTTAAAAAAATATTTTATGTTTATTTTTGAGAGAGAAAGAGAGAGCATGATCAGGGGAGGGGCAGAGAGAGAAAGGAGTTGCAGAATCTGAAGCAGGCTCCAGACTCTGAGCTCCGAGCTGTCAGCACAGAGTCCAATGTGGAGCTCAAACTCATGAACCATGAGATCATGACCTGAGCTGAAGTTGGACGCTTAACCACTGAACCACCCAGGCGCCCCCCAGGCGCCCCCCAAATCTAAGTGTTTTAGATGAATGTTCTCACTTAATCTGGTAACAACCCTACAAGGACAGTACTGTGATGCCCATTGTACAGATAAAACTCAGGGTGATTTGGTGAATTGTCTATGTCACCCGGATGTTGAGTAATGGATCTGGGATTCACATCCAGGCTTTCTGCTCCCTGCTCAGCCTCCCAACTACGGCAATTTCCATTGGCCTTTGCTGAGCACCTAATTTAAACCATGGAGTGGAGTGGTATAGAGCACAAACTCTCAAATCAGCCTTTCTGCCTGGGTGTAAATTCTGCTTACTTCCTTTTCTGAGTCTGTTTCTTCATCTGTAAACCGGGGACAATGCTAGCACCCATCATAGTGTAAGAATTAAAGGAGATGTGGCAGGTAGAGGCCTAGGACTCTTACTGTTAGCTTTTCCTATTGTTTCCTGGCACTGGGCCAGGCTTTGCAGGATGAAAAGAAGTCAGAGAGAGGGGCCTTTAGACCCAAGTCCACACCGACTCAAAGCCCAGAAAGGCAGAGGGATCTCACTCGGGCCTTTCTTCTCTAAAAGGTTCTTTTGATTTATTAGCAAGAAGCCATGTGCCGACTACAAAGGCGAGATTTCAATAATTCTCACCCAGTTCCTGGCTAAAGATGCTCCAGAAGACTTCTAAGCCAGTGATTTTCAAAGAGGGAATTTAATTCATATGCTTTGAAGAGGGGGGCTTGAGTTGGGTGGTTTGTTATATTTTAAGTGGGAATGGAAGAGCCATCCCACGTGGGCAGCGTGTGATGGACCCTGGGGACTCAGGGCCCGAGAACGACCGGGCTTCTACACAGCTTGGCGTCCTATCTGTTCCTGCCATCTTGGAGGTCAAAGCCTCCCCAGACGCGGAGATGCACTAACCTCCTGTAAGAGATTTGAAGACGCCAAATATAAAATCAACCTCCACTTGTAACTGCTCGATACAGGAAGATGCCACCAAGCGGATGGATGCCCACCGACCTGTGCGCAAAGCTAGGATCCATTAGGGATGTCAGAAGATGAAACCACATCTATGTAGCACCCCTCATTCCCACACCTCCAGTCGCCTGCTCCATCTTCTGAGCAGGAGAATTGTTTTCTGTCCTCTTGGAAGGAATAAATGGTCTGAGATGTTGAACTGGAGAAATCGCTCCCCATCCTGCTCCCTGAGGCTCCCCACGGCAGTTATTAGTTGAGGACCTATCATGTGCCAGAGACTATACATTTGTTAGGATGTTCATTCTCCCCACAACACTCAGCGGTGGAGATTACATCTTCACTTCACGGATGAGGAGATTTAGGTTAAAAAGTGCTTAGTGCCGCTCAAGGTCATACACCTGCCAAGTGACAGATCTGAATCATCGAGCTCCTCACCAGAGTCTCCTTCTCTTATGCCTGTGATGCTCAGTTCCTTGGCCTGGGCTGCAGCCCATGCAGTGCCCGTGTTTGGAGCTCTCCACGTGAGTCTAATGGGCTGCCAGGGCTGGGAACCACTGCACTGCATCAGGCTTCCTATAAATCCTCAAATGGGGACTTTATTCCATCTTGCATCAGACATTCCTTTGGGGAGTCAGGGTAGCTGTGGATCTCCCCTGCGGAAAAAGAAATGTTTATACACAAAAAGTTGCATACAATTTCAGGTAATTATGGAAATTTTGAAGCTTCTTCATGGATCCCCCAAGAGTCATAAACTCAAATTAAGGTCAAGTCTGTAGATCCTTGCTTCCAATTACTTGGCCACACACAGGAGTTGGTTGGAAGCCTTTAAACAATTCATTTCCTTTCTACTGATTCAGAATTGCTGGACCTGTAGTCCTGGAATATATTCCCAGTTGATTCTTATACATCCAACCAGAAGCAGTCCTTGGACTGGTTTTTGGGAACCAGCTCTCTAAATGATGCCCATTCAGTGGATCAGAATTCATTTCTGTCACCTCTAATGTTGGACGATATGCTTAACCACCGGAACCTTCTATTTTTTCCTCTGAGAAATGGGAAAAATAATAGTCCGCATCTCGTAGATTTGATATGGGATTAAATAAAATATTCCATGTCTGTGTTTAGCACAGTGTCTGGCACATAAGTGCTCAATAAATATTAATTTACCATTGATAAATTATTTAGTATGATTTGTCATTGATGTAATTGATCTCTATAATTGATCTCTTGGTGATAGGATTGGGAACAGAATCTAATTTCTAGCACACTATCAACAAAGATACATGAAAGAAAGGAACAAATTCAAAGTTTATTAAGCATTAAGAATAACAGACAGATAAGGGTTTGGACTTAACAGCATAAACACCACCAATATCATGGTGTACAATTAAACTGACCTCATGTGAACTTGTACGTGTTTAACAGATGCAACCTTTGTGGTGTTGCCAAATGGATAATGATTATGGTGGTTGTTATGTTTGGGAAGGTTCTCCAAAATTAAAGATGTTATGATTCGACTTAAATATTCTCACACACACACACACACACACACACACACACACACTCCTCTATATACACTTGGCTCTCTGCACAATGTACTGACTTCAGTTGTCATATCTAATCCAATCGAGATCTAGGATAAGGCTTTGCTGATTTTTAAAATGACATTATTAATTGTAGAGAAAACAAGGAGGAGACCTTGGCCTCCCCAGGGGGGCCCAAGAGCCCCCAGCGGGGAGCCCCACCCTGAGAGCAGATGTCCGTCTAGCACAAGGTCCTCTGTCACCTGCAGCCCAGGTTAAACCCAAGCACCCGCACTCCACACAGGCTCACGAGCCAAGCCAGGCTGGCTTGGGACGGCTCTGATGGACTCTGACAAAGGCTGAGTTTTCCTAAAAGGAACTCCAGGGGGAATTAGATAACCGTAAAAAAAACAAGTATACCTCTGCATGTTACAGAATGCCCGTTGTTTTCCTTGGGGGTGAGTGGAAGAGAGGGGCTCCACTTAAAATTCTTTTAGGCGCAAGACCTTGTAAGTGCACATTTAGAATTATTGTGTGTTCCTCACAAAGCCGGCGAATAGGGGGGAATCCCTGGGTTCTCTAGCACAGCGTCCTACCCACCCAACGCCCCATCCCATCTGCACGCTCCTGGGACAAAGATCCTTCTGCTTCGAGGGATGGCTTCCGGCAGGCCTGTCGTTCGGGAAGATGAAAGGCCTAGCACAGTCTTGCCCACTGAATGTTTTGAAGGGTCAGAAGGTGGCCACTTCTCCAGAGAAGGACGTGCAGCCTCAAACGGCATGAGGCGGGACAGGTTTTGCCTTTCTCTGCATGTCTAAGTCCACAGAAATGACACCGCGACCTTGTCAGGAAGTCAGGCCGCTCATTCCAAATCGTGTCTAAATGATGTTGGCACGGTAGGATTTGGATTCATTTTTAATGGCCAAGTAATTAATCTCCGAAAGATGCTTCTGATGAAAAGGTGAAAAATGACAACAGGACTCTTTTAATAGCTGCGGTCTGCAGAGCTCATCTGACCCTGGCTGATCCGAGTCATTCCAAATCAGGCCACGGCTTCCGACACCATCGAGCAGAACTGCCTTGTTCACTAGTTAATCGCCCTCGACAGAAAGCAGCGAGCCCAGGAACGAGTGTTCACGTGTGTGTGTGACAACGACCTACACATAAGGCACGTGGACAGACTCCGAAGATTTTAAAATTTTAAGACGAGGTAGGTTTGTGAAACCTCAGCCGGCACACCAAAGACTACATTTTATTATGATCATTTTATTTCTTCTGAAGACCCGGGCTTGTCTTCATTTTAGTAACTCCTGTCCCTGAATAATTCTGCTGCCTCTGGTCTCTCTACCTATAAAAGAGCCAACACTGTGTCCACCCGTGTCTCTGCCTGAATATCGCTTATTCGGTCCGGCTTAATTTGGCCAAAGGTTTTGCTTCTTTTCTTCATTGTATACCTGAACAATGCCTTTCGATTCCAATGCTCTCGCATGTCATACCGCAATCTGTAGCTCGGGACAAAATGACTATCTAGTAGATATATCCTTCTAGTCAGATTTCCCAAGACTACGACACTGAGACAGAAGCGTTGCTGGTGGATGGACAAGGGGACCACCAGGTCATTCAAGAATTAGATACTCTGGAGGCAGGAGACTAGAAAATCCCATTGATGAAGGGTGTTTTAATCTAGCACAATATGTTTCTTTGCAATAACAGCAGAATCTCTTAACATTACACAACTTGGTCAAACAAAAGAACAATCATCTTTAAGGTCAAAACATCTACCAAATTATAAACCATACATGTGACACCGATATCAACCTTATACTGCATAAGACGCATGTGCCCACAGAGGGGAACAGAATTGTTTGGGGGTGCTTGCAGTGGTATTTCACTCCAGAAACTCGTAACTTTGAAATGAACGTTTTCATGGCAGATGCTTTTCCTAAAAAACACCGTATCAGCCAATAAATATTTGACTAACATCCACTTTGTGCTTTTGGGTGACGTTAACTGACTTCCTTCGGAGACCTCATAGGAAACAAGAAAGCTCCTTATATATTTTAGAGCGGGATTTGTCACACCAAGCTTCGATACTGTCATAAAATTTTAATTTAAAGCATAAAACATGCTGATGTATCAGTGATAGGCTTAAAATATTAAAGACTTCAAAAACCCCCAAGCGCTTCTTCTCTGTACAACACTGATGAATATATATCTTTGCTATATAATTTTAAAACACGGAATAGTTTTCCTTTTCTCTTTGCTATATATAATATATGTCTTCCAAAATACATTGTCAGTATTTATATCTGAAAAATACTGTACAAAAAAGAACTTCCTATAATTACTCTGTATAAACATTAAACAATTTAATAATCTCTCCTTTTGGTCTATAGTAAACATTTAAATTGATTGGATTAACCACAGTTTGTGACAACACCACCCTCTTCTGAGATACACCAGTGTCTTTTACATTCATTTTTCGGAAGTCCTCTTCAAAAGAGCACATACTTTCAAAAAGCAAACAGAAAATAAGAAACATAAGCTCCAGAATCATTCATTTATGAAGCATTCGAAAATGACACCACTAGGAAAAAGGGTCTTACAAAACATCAATGTATTAACTTAATTAACTGATTTTTAAAAACAGCAAGGTATAATTCACAAAAATATATATATTACCAAAAAACGGGGGAAACTGAATCTTAAGTAATTGTTTTGAATATCAAGAGGGATATGGAAAAAGGGAACTAGAAAAGTGGGGGTGGGGAGAGCGGAGAAAACAAAAGCAAACACGTCAATGTCAAAAGCTGTTCCAAGATGCAATTTTTTTTTTTTTTTTTGGCTCCTACACTGATAAATTAATCCTTCGTTCTTAGACCTGGCATTTCCCTCTGCTTCCTTGTCCTGGGGATGTTCTGGGCATGCTCAAATGCATTACTGTAATTTTTGTTTTTTAAAAGACAGTGAAATTCTTAGGTAGGGAACATATCCTATGTCCACTAGTAATACTCAGGCAGCATGCTCTAGCGCACAATAGGATTATTGCTTTAGGTACAGACGGTGCAAAAACACACTCTGTGTTCTAGAATAGTACTCTTACTTACCTGGGGTTGGTAGAATTAAAAGGAAACTTAGTAAATAGCAGTAAGTAAATACGGGATCTAATAAATCTAAACAGCACTTGAAATTTGAAGACAATTATCACCAAAACTGAAAATATGAGGAAAGCAACCTATAACTGAAGAGAGAGAGCGAGAGCGCGAGCGAGCGCTGCAGTGTAGTGCTAAGTGATTTCTGTGCACCTTATTAGCATGGTAACTTACAGATTAAACAGAAACAAGAGCTCGTAGTCTTGACAACTGAGATCTAGTATTTTACCAGGGCCCTGCTTGGTGGAGCCCAGCAGAAGGTCCTGGAAGAGCGGGCCGGAGCCACCAGAGAGTGACGCGGGAAGGGGCAGGAATGGGGGAGGAGGGAGGAGCAGGAGACCCCACGAGGCGTCTCCACAGTCCAGTAAAAACACGGCACCTTTCTTTTTCAGAGCTGAAAGATGAGGAGAGGGCTACCTTAGCATGGCGAGTGCAAAGGCACGCGCGCGCACGGCGGACCTCACGGGAGCACAAGCACGCGCGCGCGCAAGCACACCAGAATGTGAGTCAGTCGTGTTTATGCCTCTGGTAAAGTGCTGATGTCAGAAAGGTTGGTTCGGGTGTGGTGCTATCAGGCGGGAAACACACTGTCCATCTACTGGAAAGCCAGCCCGCAAGACTGCCATCCTACAGGGGCCCGTGCCTGGCCTCGTACTTGGCAAGAATGTTCTTGCATTTGCCCAGCTCCTTCCGCAAGTCAGCCACCTCCTGGCGCAGGGCCGAGTTCTCCTTCTCCAGGAAGGACGCCCGGATTGCGATCTGGTTCTCCTTCAACCGCCTGGCGTCGCGGGAACGCTTGGCTGCCATGTTGTTCTTCCTACGCCGGGCCCAGTACTTGTCATCCTGCTCATTAGTCACAGGGGGAAAGAAACAAGGATGTTAGATTTCAGCCGCGCAGGGGCCCGGCGTGACGCCCAGGAACCCGGGACCCACGCATCTCACCTCGCGTCTCCTTCCCTGACAGTCTGCTTGCGTCTGAGACTACTGCGCCTGCGCCGTGGCTTCCCTCCCGCAGCGTGGACGCACCTGTCGCGGCGCGCCCCTTCTTACTCTCTGCCCTGCAGAGCCGACGCCAGGGGCTGCATGGAAGCAAGTGGCTCACCTCACACCCTAAACTACATTCGGATCACTGTGCTTTCTTTGCCGAATGCTTTAAGAACCCTTTCCTTCCACGGGCGCTCATGTGCTTGTTGGTAAAAGTCCATACGTTATTGGTGCAAGGCGAGTTGACCATATTTATCAACTATTTAAATGCACTACCACTGATGAAGCAGCTCGTCTTCTAGGCTCTGCCTCCATCCATCTGCACGCATGTGCACACAGACACCAGGCACAGAATTTTCACTGCGGCATTGTCTCCAACAGAAGGAGATGGGGGGGAACTCATCAGTGGAGATTTAATAAGTACATGATAGTGAAGTCATACAAAAGGATACTCTGCAGCTGTTCCAAATAATGATCCAGCTGAACCAAAACGATGTTCACGATCTACCACAATGTGGGTGGAAACAAACGACAATTTGCTGATAAATATGTATGGTCTCATCCCACTTTGGTTAAAAAAAAATCACAATATTGTATATTCACAGAAAGAGGCCCGGAAGAATTTATACCAAGTTATGAAAAGTGGAGCCTCTAGAGGGGGAATTGGAAGAGGGACACCAAGTAGAGAAGTAGGATCTTTCACCTTTTCTTTCTGATGTATCCCTTGGTTAATTAATATCCCTCTGTTAATTCAAAACAGAAGAAAAAAAGAAACCTCTCCACCTGCCACTGATCAGTATGCTCATATTTGGTGGCTAGCATTTAAATAATTTACTTTAATTTCCTTTTAAATGTTCTCTAGGTCTTAATTCACCTGGGTACTATTTAAATGTGGTCAGTGTGAAAGCAATGTGTTCTCTCCCCCTCATCCTTGCCCCTCTCTTCAAAAAAGGAAAACCTTCCTAGGAAGGTTAAGACATGAACATCTTTTAGGTCTTACCAACTCATTTGTGGAGCCACCTGCTGGGTTTTGCAAACCCCTCTTTCCAACAACTTTCAACAGCAAATCCCTCCATCCTAGCAAGGCTAATATTTGCAGTTACCTGTCACCCAGAATGAGTGAGTTGAGGCCAGTTCTTTCCCTCCCCCACGACTGCCAGGGGCAGTTGGCATCGGAGGAAGTCACATGGGTTGGCACCACGACTGCAAGGAAGGTCCAAGGTCAGTGGTGCGCACCCACACCTGCCCATTACCCTTGGCAAACATGTGCCTTGCACAAAGACAGGACGGGTGAGATAGAAGGACGGGGCACGCACCTTGTATGGGCCACTCACAACCTGGTACTGTTATTTATAAAGCATGCCTAGCTTTCTACACGTTTCATAATAATATGTGCCAGAGTGAAAAAATGATCTTCATAATAGCTGGTGCCAGCATCTTTCTTTCAGAGAAGAAGGCTGTCCTTTGAAGAATGCCTGGATAAGTCAGCTCCAGGCAGGTGCGCCGTGGCCGTCGGTGGGATTTGTCATTTGTGCTTGGAAAAGGGGACAAGGGGCCGAAGGAAGGGGAGAGAGGCCTGGCCAGCTGGCTGGGGGAAGGCTGGGAGGAGCTAAGAGAGTCACAGGACTTCATTGGAGGGAGGAAGGCCTTGAAGGCATATTAACAACAGCGAAGCCTCCAGTTCTGGTGGCAGCTGTTCATCTACTTTGGTATAAGCCCCAATTCCACCCCCCGCGGTAGTCTCAGTGCATCTACCACATTCAGTGTTCCTTGGGCATATGGTTTCCAGTGGGTCCAAGATCATTCGAAAGAGGGACTGACTCAGGACGTATCAGTACCCGACACAGAGGAGCAGGAGCAGGGAGGTGAAGGAGTACATGAGAAAAAGCCCCTGGGAGGTGGCAGAAGCTTGGGGGGTAGAGGGAAGGGAAGGGGTGTACTGCCCTAGGCCATGGACTTGGTGGTGTGTGACTGGGTATCAAGGATCAGAGGGTCACCAGCTGACCTCAGGGGAACAACCAACATTTCTGTCTCTTAGAGCTCTTCTCACTTGTAAGGTTGTTGGGGCCCAGTAGGCAATAATAACCCCCAAACAATATTTGGCCTCTTGGACCGCACATGTGGCTTCTGTTTATCCTATGATTTTCTCATTACTTTGCAAAGAGGCATATACTTTTAGGCTTTAAGTCAACTTGGGTCAGTCAGTGACCTTCCCTTACTTTATTTTCTGGCTCTTTGTCTGCTGTTGGGAGTGAACATAATAATCCTCTCCCAAAAGATTTGCTTAAGGATAAGCATCCCACCCTTGAATAACTAATGAAGGGCCTTAAGGAATGTATATCTCCTCATAGAATTCTTCAGGCTCATCATATGTTTAAAACCAGACTATTATTAGGGGATTCTTCTTTTTGCAATGACTTAAACCTGTTACTGATAAGAATAACCTTCCCTGGAGCATGTCTCTACTTCAGGGACGTTGAACTATGTAATCCTTAAAGAAATGATGTCATCACCCATGGTATATAAGACCCTGGCTATCTTAATAAAGGTGGCTTTTACCAACCACTGTCCACGCTGTCTGTCTCATCTGTCTTGTCTGTCTTGTCTGTCTTGTTTGTCTTGTCCATCTTCTTTTCTAGAGATATTTTCGCCGACACCAACCCCCTACTTGGGACCTTTCGACTGTGGTGTGTGGGTTGGTCCCCTGCATAAGGTGTTTTCATTTCCCAGCTTCCCCTGTCCACACATGCAGGCGAGCTAGGAAAGGTGTTGAGTGGGGACCATTTCAGGTGAGAGGGGCGCTGGGAAGAGGAGAGGAGTGGAGCGGGGGATGCAGAAGGCAGGAATGAATGATACGAGGAGGAGGACCAGAAAACCCAGCTTGCCTCCCTTTGTTCCCAGGGCATGGTTGGGGGAGGGGAGAGCAGTATATCGAGGGCCCCTGACAACTTTG
The DNA here is from genome assembly GCA_004023785.1 of Mungos mungo. NCBI lineage: Eukaryota > Metazoa > Chordata > Mammalia > Carnivora > Herpestidae > Mungos > Mungos mungo. The sequence continues at coordinate 26,481 of PISW01007973.1, forward strand.
GCACCACATTCCTGTCCCCTTCTCTATTCCCAGGTGCAGGTGCCATCTGGCTAGCCGGTTGCCCCCACCCAGCAAGGGCCCACCCAGTCCTGGCCCATCATCTTCCAAAAGGAAGGCCTCATGTTTGATACCTCCTCCCCCCGCCAGTCCCCTCCTGAAAGCCAGTGATCCCTTTCTCTTGCCAGACTAGAAGTTCCTTGAGAGTAGGAACACTATCAATTCCGGCTCACCTTGGTGTATCCCCAGGGCTTGGAACACACAAGCCTTTGAAATATCTCTGTCAAGCGAATGAATGGACAGTTGAATGTATTAAGACACCAAGGTGATTAAGCCGATTCTCGGCTAGGAATCCTGGTACTGCTTACTTCTCCTAGGGCATGCACGCTGACCCAAAGGCATGGCTCAAGAGAGGGGTTCAGGCAGCTGTGGGCAAGACCATTTATTGGTGGGGGCTATTTCACTCGTTTGGTTTGCTCGTCCAATGCTGGGGGCACAAATATGTCTCCCACCCACCTCTAGCTCAGTCCTCTCTGCTGGAAGGAGAAATAAGTTACAGCTCTGCTTCTTGGTTTGCATGAGATTGTGGTCTGTGGCCTGAGGTTTCACTCAAAACTGAAGAAATCCAAGGACACCTGGCGGGAGAATGTTCCTGCCTGCTACACACCTGCCATGGGAAAAGGCCAGGCATGGCCGTGACAGCCATACTATGCATAATTCCAGCCAACTGTTTTCACATGGCCTCTTAGTTGCCAAGGTTACCTGGGTTATTAAGTGAGCTTGCTCTTTGCTTTGAACTTGGAAATCTGGAGACCCTGTGAAGTTCTGGCTGGAAGTTTTATCTACTGCTCAGCATCATCCTTCTGAACTATCCTCTGTTCAAAAGGAAATCCATGCTGCATAGCTCCCCAGTTGAGCTGAAGAGGTGAGCTCTAAAATACACACAGGATCGGGTGCTAAGATGAGGAAAAGCATCCAGTTGAAAGAAGACACTCAAGTTCCCAGGACCTAATCCCATGACCCTTTCTTATCTTATCTTAGTCTTGACCATCAGTTCCCAGACTTGTTTAGACTTGTTTAAAATTTTTATTTATTTACATAATCTCTGCACCCAATGCGGGGCTTGAACTCATGATCCTGAGATCAAGAGTTGCACGCTCTTCCAACTGAGCCAGCTAGGCACCCCTTGTTTAGATTCTGAGGAGTGTTTACTATGAACTCTACTCTTTTGATTCTTAGGGTGACAGCTACTGGTTTGTCACCCAAGGGACCCTGCTGTAGCCCCTTTCAAGGCCAACATGCTACAGTGTCCTTTCTGGAAAATAGAAGACTTGGGGACCAGACCTTCCACTAACTAGCAGTGTTCACCTCACTTCACCCTTCTATCTCTCCATTTCTTCAACTGTAAAACAGCAACTCTGGTCTAATGAACCCCTTTGAGCCCTGACATCTATGAGTCTGCTACGCTCAAGGTCATTTCAAGTATGTAGGCGACAGCAGTGACTTCAATCTGTGGGGTACCGTTTCCTTTCTAGATGGCAAAAATAGGAAACAGGTTGAAACTAGTTCCAGGACAATGTTCCAAACCCCCATGTTCCCAGCCTACAAGTGGCTTTCCCTCTGAACCAAAGTTAGCTTTGAGAAATGGGGGTCAGAAGTTAGAAAAAGGCTAATTATGCCTGATGTCAATGCCTCCAATATATACAATCAAATCTCGATTGTCCATATGATTGGAAGGAAACACAAACACAAGAAAGTCTAAGCCATGGCTAACTAAAATGGTTCTATTTTAGGGTTAGTGGACATGGCATAATTTTGGAAAGAATCCTCATTAATTATCATTAAATATGTCATATTAATTTTGTTTCTAGTTCTATCAGACTTCATAAGGTAAATCTATTTTCCTTTATAAATCATGTGTCCCCTCAACACAGATGGAAAAAAAACAACTTGAAATTAACTTTTTGTTGAGCTATTCAAGTGACCATTATTTAAGAGACAGTAAACATTACATATCAACAACATCAGGGAATCCACCAGCTTCCTTGAGAAAACCCCACCCAGGTCCAGGGTGGCAACAAGGAGAGAGGTCTTATCTCTAGCTGTTATTCCCTGGGGCCTATAGGGAAAAGGCAGCACTGATTATTAACAAGTTCCCCAAGGAAGGTAAGCCTTGGAGAACTAATTATTGGTTCAGATGTCCTTTGCAGATAATTTCCTTTCTCTTTCCAACTCTGAAATATTTTGGGTTTGAGCTGATTTTATGGGGCTTGCGTAGCGTTCCCTGCAGAGAGCAGCAGGTTTGTTTCCTTCATGGGCTGTAAATCACTCCAGTATTTTTATTGCTTCTTTTCTGTGCTATATCAAGACATGCAAGGCATATTTCAGAAGATACCCAGAGAGAAAGCAACTTGCCCACAGTTCACATGCCAAGAAATAGGATCAGAAATCACAAGTCTGTGGTTCACGAGCTTGTGTGATCTTCCTAGAGGTCACCCTTTTAATCTGCCTCTTGACCCCACCCTCCATGTGCCCAAAGCCTGATGACCAGTTCCAATTTACCTTCAGATCATCAGGGATGAAGACTTTGCGCGCTTTCTTAATCATGGGCTGTGGCTTCAGTTCTTCCTCAGAGAACTTGCGTTTGCGAGGGTCAAACATTTCCTGGCCAGGGATGCTGGAGAGGGCAAGATCTGCCGGGTCTGGCTCATAACCCACAGGGACCTGGATAGTGTCCGGATCAATGGGACTCGGTGTATTGCGGTTTGCTGGCAACAGCTGACCTGGAACAAGGCAGGAGCTTTAATTCAAGAATACTACCGGAGCCCCAGACAGCTACTTGGTGAGACTTCAGGATAAGTGGCAAAAGTCTTCAATTTACTTATATATGACGAACACTATTTTATTCTTCCTCATGTTGTTACTGAGAACACAGCAGGTTGAGTATGACTTTACTCATGTCAGATCAGGCAAAACAAAGACTCACAGACGTTTGCAAACTAAATTTAAAAAATATGGGGCGCCTGGGTGGCCCAGTTGGTTAAGTCTCTGACTTGAGCTCAGGTCATGATCTCACAGTTCGTGAGTTCGAGCCCCGCACTGGGCTCTCTGCTGTCAGCTCAGCACCTGCTGCAGATCCTCTACCCCCCTCTCTCTGCCCCTGCCTGGCTCTCTCTCAAAAATAAACATTAAAAAAATGCATTCATTCTTTCCTATAATACATTCATGGAGCACCAACTATGTGCCAGGTACTCTGATTTTTACCTTTATGGTGTTTTCCAGGCGAGTCAAGGAATCAAACCCATCACTAGTCGGGATATAGGAAGGTGCTGAGACAGAAGTAAGCATCACGTGTTTCCAGAGCGTGGGGGACAGTATATAACACAAAAAAGGTTAGGGACAGTTCCTAGAGGTGACACTTGGTGTAGCTGCATCTTGAGATGAACAGTAATTAGCAAAAAAAAAAAAAAAAAGGTAATCTAGGGACAAATATAAGCCAGAGGGCTGCCTTTTTGAGTTTGAGGGGCACAAGTCATCTTGGATAGCTGTGGCACTGACTCAGAGCACGAGATGAGGTGGAGAGAGACATAAATGCCAGAGACGTGGTCAGGTTGGTGGGCAGTGGGGATGTTAGAAAAGGTCCTGAATGTCACTGAAGGATTCTGAGCTCCGAAGTGACAGGCAGAGCTGAGGTCAGCAGAGGAGACTCAGGCAGTGTGAGGAATGGACCAAAGGAGGAACGGCTGGAGACGGGACTCAGCTTCCAGGATGCTGTGATGACCTGGGTGTGCGTCTGTGTTGACACTGGAGGCAGTGGGAAGAGGGTAGGTTCAAGAAGCATTTGACAAATCAGAAAGGACACAGCAGACGGGACCTGACTTTCACTTGGGGGTTCTGCAACCACTGAAATGCAAAAATGTCACCAGAACAACGGGCTTACTGTGCTTCAGAATGCGTCTTACTGGTGAAAGTGAGCTTAATGACAGGCGGCGATGTTTACGTGGGCAGCTCTGTATCTCCACTTCTAATTTCATCTGAATTTTACAACTGTCCTTTTCACACCCATGAATAAAAGAATAAAGGAGAGGATACAGCCCGACTATGTTTGGCACACCGTCTCGCCTGCGCCCCCCCCCGCCCCGCCCCCACTGCCCTCCTCCTCTCTGCCAAGGGTCGGACCACGTGTGCAATCTCCTTTAGGCTTCATTAAAACCTACCCCAGGTTGAAGCACGAAGCCACGGGCTCACATTCTAGCTGAACTATAAAACCATGCTCATCCGTTTTCTGGAAAGGCCTGGTGGGGAGCCTGCAAAATGAATGTTCTGGGTGACCTTTCAGGTCCTCACTCTGCTTGGAGCTCTCTTTGTATCCTGCTTGCCAAAGAGGAAGAGATGGGCCCCCGAGGCATTGGCAGAGGACAGAGATTTCTCATTAGCCAGCCTGCAGCTCAGTTATAGCTTCTAGAGACTGCTGGGTTTGGTATTGGATGGTGTCAAGCTAGATTTGATCTTGTGCCTCCTGACATCGCCTCAGAAAATGAGCCATATCTGAGTCAAATGGGGATTTTATTTTCCCTTTAGAAATTCTCTTTGAACTAGATAACAAATCTACCCAATGCCCTATCAACTACCAGCACCACTGCACCAGCAGCTCCCCACAACACACACACACACACACAGGCGTGTGCACCCGCTTCTACCCTCTGGAAGCATCTTGTGGTATTTCCCAAATCTAATTGCTACAAGTTACTTCACATTCTTCTTGAGGGCTTCAGAATTCTGTTAATTATTCTATATTGCAATGTTCTCCTTTATTGCTTTATAAATGTTAAGCTTTACACACACACACACACACACACCTCTCCTCTACCTGACAATATGGTCTTTCATGTTTTATCTACTTTATCCCCACCCCTCCAGACCCGTGGTACCTACTTCAGAGTTCGGCTTCTACAAAGCGTACTCCACATGTGATGGTGGCCCTCTGGGACGTTGGGTTCTGACATTCATTCATGGACATTCTAACAACATAGGCTGAACTTTAGTTGGACATTCTTTCTCCCCAGCCCTTTCTGCAGTGGAAGTAGGTCATGCCTCCCTGCAGAATGCAGAAAACCTACATGGACCGTAGATGAGGTCAGCGGCTTCCCCCAGCATCAAACAGCACATGGCAAAGGACCCCAGTGAACCTGAGAAACACCTCCAGGTCCTCTTTCTCCCCAGAGATACCCCTGTGCCATCTTGTTTACCTACATTTTCTACTGAGTTAAGTCTGCTGGACTCATCCTCCACCCCTTTATTCCACAATGTCAACAGTTGGGTAATGGAAAGGAGAACCTGTATTATTTTGTCCTACCTTTGCAGACTTAAAAAAATTTTAAGTAAGAATTTTCAACTTAAGAATGTATCATTCCATACATTTTTAAAACTGCCAAAGACGTTGACTGTAAAATTTCAGCAAATGCATAATTATGTCAAGAAGGGCTCCTCTCCCCTGCCTCCAATCCATCTTGCTACTTTTCCCAGAGGTGACTGCCCTTAACTGCTTGGTGAAAACCGTAGTTTTCACACATATGATTTAACTCAGTAGGATTATACTACCACATATCTTAAATTACTTTTTCAACATACCATATACAATTTCCCATGTTAGTATGGATAGAACCACTTTGTTCTATTTATTTATTTACTTAAGTTTATTTACTTTGAGAGAGAAAGGGAATGCATGAATAGGAGAAGGGGAGAAAGAGAAGAAGAGAGGGAGAGAGAATCCCAAGCAGGCTCTGCACTATCAGGACTTAAACCCACAAACTATGATCATGACCTGAGCTGACGTCAAATGCTGAACCGACTGAGCCACCCAGGCGCCCCTACTTTGTTCTTTATTAAAGAGCTTATAGTGTCTACCTACTCATTCCCAACTGATGGATTTTTAGGTGTGTATTTTTGTAGAAGAGATTCCTAGAAGTGGGAGTGTTCATCCAAAAGGGATGTGTCTTTTATATTTATAAATGTGCTGGTAAACTGTCATATCTACTTACACTTGTACCAACATCTATGAGTGCATTTCTGCACAATTAAGTATTAATTTTTAAAATGCTATCAATTTGGACACAAATATTACTATCGTTTTAATTTCCATTGCCATTATTACTAGTGAGACTGAATATCTCACATACTTATTATTTATTTCTCCTGCTATACATCACTTCTTCCTTCCTGTTGCTTGCCCCCTTTTAAATGGATTTTGTTGCTTATTCATTTGTAAGGACTCTTTATAGACTGGGCATCATCCTTTCATCTGATTTATCTATAGAAAATATTTTCTCCATGACCACTGTTTTCTAACTTTGCTTATGGAGTTCTTCACTATTGGCAAGATCTTACATTGTAATGTAGTAGTATTTTTTTAAAGTTTGTTTATTTTTGAGAAAGACAGAGACAGCATGAGTTGGGGAGGAGTGGAGAGAGAGAGATAAAATCCCACTCAGGCTCCACCACTAGCACAGAGCCTGATGTGGGGCTCAAACTCATGAAACGGTGAGATCATGACCTGAGTCAAAACCAAAGGTCGGACATCTAACCAACTGAGCCACCCAGGCACCCATACAATGTAGTAATATTTTGAAATCTTCTCATTTATGACTTCCATATGCACCCCAAAATTATATATGCACACATATGTATACACCTGTCTGAATCTATGTATTTTTTTTTATTAAAGTTCACTTATTTTGAGAAAGACAGAGAGTGAGCATGAGTGGGGGAGGGGGAGGGAGAGAGGAGAAAAAGGGAATCCCAAGCAGGCTCCGCATAGTCAGCATGTAGCCCGATGTGGGGCTCAAACTCATGAACCATGGGATCATGACCTGAGCCAAAACCAAGAGTCAATGCTTAACCGATTGAGCCACTGAGGCACCTGGACACATATATGTATTTATAGATGCATATTACTCTATAGTTTTCTCTAATACAACTCTAATGGATTTATATTTTCAGAATTGTGAGTTGCTTAGAATTTAATTTTGTGTATAGTATAAGCAAGGGGTTTTACTTAATGTTTTCCAAATGTCTTAATATAATGATATCAGTAAAGCTTCATATTTGGTAAGGCAAGTTTTACACCCCGTATTGTTTGTTCTCTTTAGAAAATCTTCTTTAGATGGGTATTGAGGACTGCTGGGGTGAGCGCTGAGTGCTGTGTGTAAGCGATGAATCATGGGAATCTACTCCCAAAACCAAAAGCACACTATATACACTGTATGTTAGCTAACCTGACAATAAATTATACATATGTATATATACATATACATATATATATATACACATATATATACATATAAATATATATACATTTTATATATATATATATAAAAGAAAAGTTTCTTTGGTATTCTTGTAGTCTTCAGGACGAATTCTAGAAACCACCTATTTAGTTATATTTAAAAAAAATTTTTAATGAAAATTGCATGAAAGCTATGAGTTAATCTGGGGACAAGTGAGGTCTTTAAAATATTTACTATACCCCTAGTATAACTTTCCGTTTTTATCTTTCTAGTATTTTTCTTATATCTAGCAGTTAAGGCTTATAACTTTCTTCATTTTAACTATTCACATTTATTGCTAGGCACATCCCATAAACGTTTTATAGTAGTTGTTCCTAGTGTAAATCTGCTCCTATACCTCCTAAATCGTTATTGCTGGTGTCTAGGAAGCTCCTGGTTTTAAAATGCTGGGTTTATATCCGGCCACTTTACTCTCGTATTAGTCCTAATTGCTGCAGCATCGCCAGCTTACTTTCCTAAGAGAAAACTAATATAATCTTCTGCCTCTAGGGACAGTTGTTGCTTCCTTTCAAGTTTATAATTCCTCCTTTGTACAAGACCTCACTGCACCAGCTAGGCTCTGCAAGACAAGGAGGAGTAAGACAAGTAAAGACTAGAGATTCCTGCTTGTCCCAGCCTTTGCTGTAAAGAGTTGTTAGTACTTTCTCTGAAGTACTCACATGTGAAGGTTCAGCATCATAACAGCTGTGGCGTGACAGACTAAGGCACCCCAACATTCTACACTGAGAGTTCTTTTTTTTTTTTAATTAGACATGGTGCATGGGATGTCCTCAAAGGCCTTTTAGAATCTGTAGAGATGATCGTATGTTTTTCTCTTGTATTTATTAAGTCTGAGCTTTGTATTTCTCCAATGCTTTCTCTGAAAGATCTAGGGGGGACAAGATCAGCCCCTCGATGTAGACTCTGCAGTTTTCTGGCACACTGTTTTCTTCTTTCTAAAAACATCTCGATGAAAGTCACTTCCAAAAGGGCCGAGGAGGATTCCCAGAGGAAAGGGTGGGAGAAAAGGGCTCAAATCTGGAATAAGATGAGAAATTACCTTCCAATCCAGAACGGGCCTCCACTTTTGTCACAGATTAGGCATGACTAAACCTCCAACTAGTATAACTGAAGACCCGCTATTTCTTACTCTTCTATACTTTCACAAGAATTTGGCATCTCGTGTTCAATGGCCAACTGGCTAGAAGTCATGGATGAATGGGAACAGCAGCGGTCTGTGTCCTGTGTCCTTATCTCTTCTCAAGTCAACAGTTTGTTTAATTGATGGCTGCCTCAAAGTAGTCAGTTATAGTTGTATTTGCTATTTCATCTTCAAGGCTAATTGCAACACCTCCAACCTTTCTGTTGCGCTTCTTGTTAAGTAAACAAAACCTTACATCTGCAGCAGGAACGGCAGGACAAACAGAACCCCAGTGTTTATCACTGACAAGGATTATTCTCTATAAAGGAAGGCTGAGAAAGAGAAAGTAATAGTAATCCGGTTTTGGCCAAAGTGTTCTCTATTAGCACTGGTGGGTGAATTTCCTTGTGACTTGAAGTTTGGTCCCACATGTTGGTCCAAAATCTTTCTCTCCTCCCCATAAACCAGTTTGTGGTCTGTTTGCTTGTTAACACCTTCTGGACACTGGGTGGTCCTAATTTGAAACAGCACCATTTACCCTCTCTTGCCATTGGGGGCACAGCCTACATCCCTACAAAATACTTTCTGAGAATCCCTTACAGTACAGGGAGCCAAGTAACTTAGAAGACTATAGTAACACTAGAAGGTCCCTAAAAAGTGCCCACAATATGTACAGAGATTAAATAAAAATCTCACGAGTATATCCTAAGGCTATGGGCTTTCTGGACATGGAGGCCAATTAGCTGGCTCTGTTCCAATAGCAGGAACCCATTGTCTTGTTCATCCAGCAGTCTGCAAAAGCAGCTATGTCCTAATGGATAAAGGTCTTACCCTTTCCTCTACGCATGTTCCATTCCATGTGACTCTGCAGTTCCAGGCAGAGTCTATCTCCTTACCCCTTGAATCTGGGCTGGCCTTGTGGCTTGCACTGCCCAACAGAGTGTGGCAGATGTGACAGAGTGTCAGTTCCAAGGCTGGGCCTAAAAAGGCTTTGCACGCTCCTACTTCAGTCTCCTCTCCAGCATTTGTCACCCCCATAAACATGCTCAGTCCAGCCTCCTAGAGAGTTAAGGGCACATGGAACAGGCCAGGCCAAGTCAGCTCCTTTGAGGTGGGAGTCCAGCCCTGGTCAACAGAGCCACCTACCAACCCATAGCATTTCCAGGTAAGTCAGCAATAAACCTTCATGTGTGAAAGCTATTGGGTATCTGTGACTACTTGGTAAATATACTCCTGAGATCAGAGGGCTGATCTACAGAGCTGGGCTACTGCACACAAGGACATGCTTATACGATAGCGTTAACAGCACAGCAGGGTTTTTCCATGTATGGGGTAGAGGTTAAACTGTGAAGTGAGTCAGAGTTGGGTTTGAATTCTGATTCTGCCACCAGTATGTTATCAACTTGTGTGTTTGTGAATAAAGGACCATAAAGAAATAAGCCCCCCCCCCATTTCATAATAAGGTCTGCTTTTTTTTTTTTTAATGTTTTTTATTTATTTTTGAGAGACAGAGAGAGACAGCGTGAGCAGGGGAGGGTCAGAGAGAGAGGGAGATACAGAATCCGAAGCAGGCTCCAGGCTCTGAGCTAGCTGTCAGCACAGAGCCCGACGCGGGGCTCGAACCCACAAACTGTGAGATTGTGACCTGAGCCAAAGCCGGACGCTTAACCTACTGAGCCACCCAGGTGCCCCGGTAAGGTCTGCTTTAAGGAAAGAACTATTGGGGGGCACCTGGGTGGCTCAGTTGGTTAAGCATCTGACTTCAGCTCAGGTCATGATCTCACAGTTTGTGGGTTCGAGCCCTGCATTGGGCTCTGTGCTGACAGCTCAGAGCCTGGAGCCTGCTTCAGATTCCGTGTCTCTCTTTCTCTGTCCCTCCCCTGCTCACGATCTGTGTCTTTCTCTCCCTCTCTCTCTCAAAAGTAAATAAACATTAAAAAAAAAAAAAGGAACAGAACTATTGGTGTTCCCCACCCCCTGGCTTTTTAAAAAGTTTTCCTCTCTGAATTTCTTCATCTGCAAATTAAGATTACTATGCCAGCCTCATGGGCTTGTGTGAACAATGAATGAGATAATGTGCATATAAATAAAGTGCTTAACACAAAGCATAGTACCTGGAAAGTACTCAATAAATGATGTGTATATAAATACAATTACAAAATATAGATGCTGTAATCACAGATGGTCAGAAAAAATGGAACAGGCTGTGCCCCTTGTCCAAGCTGCCCAGTCTCCCTGAACCACGGTCACATGCCCCTAACCGGCTCCTTCTCCTTCCGTTCGTGTCTCCACAGTGCACTCTCCACGCAGCTCCAGAAGGTATTCTAAAAATGCAGACCTCTGCAGGGCACTCCCCCATACCAGAACCTTCCCCAGGCTTTCCATTGCCACATACGATAACATTCGAGACTCCCCCTCACTCAATATGCTTAGCCCTGCTGGCCTTCTTTCTGCTCCTCGCAGAGCCCAAGCAGGACCCACCCGGGCCTTTGTACTTAGCATGCTCTCCCCAGAAACGGTTCCTCCTCTGCTCTCTGCCTGCCCGTCCTTTTGCGTCATTTAGACACCAGCTCTCTGCAGCTCCGCTATCCTCCGACTTTCCCCCCGCACTTTCCAACTTTTCCAACCACACGTCCCATCACCTTTACAATCTCCATCTCCGCCCCAAACTGTCCTTTGTACTTCATGACTTTGGTGACCGCCTCCCTCCACCTGCACAGAGGCTCCACTGGATGGGGACCTTGTCTTACTACCCCTACCCACCCCTCCCCCACCCCCGCTTCCACAGGCAGCCCGCGGCAGGCGGCCACAGCACACCCTGTGGGGTAACCAGAAATAAAGCCCCCTGGATCCGAACAAGAACTGTTTGGGGAGACAGGAGCTATTTTTTTTCTTTTCATTGTATTTTGCACGTTGTCCATAGTGAGCACCTTTCACTTTCAAGGTCAGAAACTAAAACATTATTTTTTTTTAAAGAATGGACTTTGCTACACTTTGCATATAATACTTTAAGGAACACATGTTAGATGTGGCTGAGAGGAGACCATTCGAGTTCCTAGAAAGGAGGAAGAGGAGGAAGAGGAGGGAAAAGAACAGACCAAAGAGGGAGAAGAGAATGGGGCGGGGAGAACAGGAAGGGTAGGAATGAGGAATTAACTAAAGCAGGAATCCAAGGATGAACGAAAGAAAAAAAAAAAAATGGAAAATGGAAGGGGAGAAGGAAGGAAGGGAAGAAAGGAGGGAACATGAAAGGACAGAAGGACATAAAAAAGAAGAGAAGGGAAAAGAAAGAGGGTGAGAAAGAAAAGATTTGGCTGAAGACTGAAATGGGAAATGCCCTTCTAGACCCCAGATCCTGGAATTCATCATCACCCTGACGCTCTTTAAGGGTCCCGAGCCTTTTACAGCAGATACACCGACATTACGGCAAAAACGAATGACACACACACACCCACCCAGCCTTGTGTCAGATTCAGACAAGGTTCCCAGTAAGCGCGGTCCACGACTGAACAGATGCACCAAAAGGCGCGCTACAAAGATGGCTTTGGTATAAGTAGCTCTTTTCCTGCAACTCCCTGAGCACAGTAACAGACTGTCAACAGAAATCTGGGACCCTCAGTGAGCATCTCCTGGAGTCCGTGGGCTGCCCCGCCCACGGGTAAGCAACGTCAGCCACACTGACGTGACTGGGCGGGGCCCTTACCCTCCACCAGGCCCCTCTGATGGGTGGCCTGATTTAATCCTTACAATGGCTCTATGAATGTGGAGTTAGCAGTATCCCCATTTTCCAGACGTGGAAATAAAGGGATGGGAACAGTTAAGACAAGCTCAGCAATGCTAAATAATTTGCTAAAGGTGGCCCAACTAGCATGCGATTTTTCTGACTCTGAAACCCAAGGTTTTAATTGTGCGGATGCTCCAGAAGTGGGGTCCAGAGAGCCTACCCCTGGGCCAGTGGAAAGCAAGGGACTTTGCGCTTCCGGAGTGAGAGTCCTGCGTCAGGACCTGGGCTTGGAGCCTGATGTGCAACACCAAACTGAACCGTCAGCCCGCCCCAAGGGGGGTTATCGCGTCCCACATTTTATAGATGAGGAAACATTTGGTCAGAGAGGTGAAACCACTTGATAAAGCCATGCAGCTCAAAAGCTGAGAGGCAGGGTGAAGGTCGGGGGGTGTTCAGACTCCAAGTCCCCTGGATCCACAGCAGATCCATGTTTCTACTCTGCTTTCCTCTCAAAGGGACAGGAGAGGATGGGACGGGCTCTGTGGGTTCCCTTGTCTCTATCCCAACATGGGCAAGCAGCAGATGGACCCCCAAGGAGGCGGGAATAGCCTCCTATCATGGATAAGAGCCCCCAGGAAGTTATGGCCGGCCAACCACGCTTTTCCTCTCCCTCTCCCCTTCATCTCTCCCCTCCCTCTCCACCTCTACTACCTCAGGCCCCCGGAATGGCCAGCCTGTGCTAAGGGCACGTCTGCCTTTGACCACACCACTGCTGGCCACGGGGCCAGGACTACTGTCCACACGACGTCTCGCTCACTGGCATCCTTAACGAGCTTCTGGAGAGCCAGAGACCAGGCCTCACAAGAAGGGCAAGGATTCCTGGCAGAGAGGGTGTGCAACCCACTGTTGTGTGGACATGAAGTTGGCTTCAGAGGTCGCCTTGTGGGGGAAGCGTGTTTTACATCCATGCCCTTAAATTAACACTCTGCCAATTAGTGCTTGGTCTGGGCTTGGGCGAAGAAAGTCAGCTGGAACTCTGTTCTGAGGCTCAGCTCTGGCCTCCATCCCTCCTCTGTGACCTGTCCTGTGAGGCAGCACGGTTCATCAGGAAGCTCAGACACACTTGGACTCGCCGCGGCTTTGCCCCTAGATGGCTCTGCGGCCTGCGGCTGTGGCTGCACACGCAGTCCCGTCCGCTCATGTGCCGTGTAGGCTGGATGTGGTGGGCAGCAGGCCGGAGGGCAAGTCCCGTGTCCCTCCCTCACGCTCCCCAGCGCCTGCTCTCCTGTAGCTGTGACCCAGGTGACCGTGTCCCTCCGTGTGACCCTAGGTCCAGGACAAGCACTTTGCCCTGAGATTGTGCAGCAGTACCCGAAATGGCCCTGACTTGGCGCGGCAGCTCCTAACTTGGCAGGAGCCGGGACCAGATTAACAAGGCCTCTCATTCCAAGGGTGTTTATCATCATGCCTCTTGCCAATGGTGTCAGCAAGAAACCTGCCTCCTTGAACTGACTGGAAGGTGAGGCCAGAGGAGCTCATAACTGCAGCCTGTTGCAAGTCAGCCAATGGCGGGCAGAAGTTTCAGCTAGTGGTCAGGGTCTTCTGGCCATGGCCCCCGAGACAGAGCCTGCTCCACCGCCCCCAGCACGGGTCCAGGGCCTCCCCCCATCCCTCCATGGCACCTCAGGATGCAGAGGAATAAGAGCCTGGCTGGGAATGAACTCAGTGCCCAAGACTGAGGCCCAGGGGAGGCATATTTCAGATCGGGTCACACTGGCCCAGGGTGGGTACGAGTGGTCGCGAATGGGGAACAAGAGGGACTGTCACACCCCTGTCCCCATACCCCGAAGCTATGGGGCTACAGTAGGGGGAGATGGGCCCCTGGTTTCCTCTGTGCGTGCAGGGAATGGACAGTGGGGTAAAGACCTGGGAACTGGAAGGTTGAATCCCAGCCTCCTGCTGGCTAGCTCAAAGTCTTCGAATCGTTTTGTGCTCCAGCTACGTCTTCTGGAGGAGGGGAGGCCCTATGCCTCCCAAGGCTGCCACAGTGACCATGGGAGTGGCAGAGAGTGGCCATTTCAAGCCTCCCCGCAGCTCCACACGCTAGAAAACAAGCAACAAGAGACATGTGGAGAGGAGGACAAGGTGGCCACTGAGTCCAGTTTGCTCGCTGCAGGCCCCTCCTTGGACCGCCGCCACAGCGGAGCAATGCAGTCAAGACTGACCACTCCCCACCGAGGAGCAGTGACGGGCAGGGGCTCCCACTTGCACTGGCTGTTGCATCCGGACCTCGCATGTTGCATCTCTCTGGCCTCACTGCACCCTCCTGACGGCCCTGGGAGGCGGGCAGGAACCAATGGGCATGTTTTCCAATGGAGAAAGTGAGCCGCTAAGCGATTTACCTGGGTCCCCATAGGATGGGGCTACTTTCTGATCAAGCAGAGAAACAAGCTCTCGAAACCTGGAGTCTATTTTCAGACTCCATTCCATTTTTAATGACAATGTGCACCACTTGAATCAGCACCACCTAGGTCCCTGGAGTCTCTTGAATTGTCTGAGTTGGTGAAAATGTGCAGGTCTAGTCATTTGAAACCAGTGGTTTCCAAAATGCTGCCATGGTGCATTATTAAACTGTCTATTCTTCTTTGGGCCATGTTAAAATTTGTTTGGATTGAGAGGAGGGAGTGAAACAGGAGGCCAGATAAGTGGCGAGGTCACTGACGCTCCCGGCGAACCCAGGAGCCCGCGGCAAACAAACGGCCCACACTGTCCCTGAACAACACCCTTCCTCCTCTCCCCAACCCCCAAACCAAACCAAACAAACATAGGAAGAAAAACAGGATTGTTTTAAAGCCCGAGTTTCCGGATGAACATGAATAGGATTCAGGTGTGTCTGTGGTTCTGCAGCTTCTCAAGGAGATTCACAAAAATTCTTTCCTGTGCAAGACTCCAAGCTGAGCACCCAAAAGTAAACATGCTTTTCCAGAGTCTCCTTGCCTTGGCCCTGGGCCAGGGCCGTGTGTGGCTGGCTCCTGCCAAAGGTCACAGAATTCTAGCCTGATCCGGCCGTCACCGCACCTAGCCCCCAGTCTCACGGACATCTCCAGCTCAGGGTGTTGAGGCCAAGCCCATCCTCCAAGCTCCCAGGACCATCAGCCTCTCGTGCTGGCCAACTGTCTGTTTCTCCATTCTAGCAGGCTTCGAATATTAACCACACGCCTCTAATACTAGAGGGAGAAGTGAGCCATGGATCTGATTCCAGACTCCCTCAGTTGTAGAAACCGTGGGGAGACTTCCTGGGCTTCCCTTTGACCACCCCTTAAATAACAGGATGCAAGGTTGGAATGACGGCAAAGGCTCATTCCAGCTCTGGCAATGAATTATCCCCTAAGCTCAAGGGAGGTTTTTCTTTGTGGTTTACTGTTTTAGGCCAGGGGCACACTATTCTACTAAGGACCTGGATAATCGCAATACCTCCCGAATTGGTCTGACACCTGCAATCTTGTCTGCCAACACAGCCACTAGGCTACTCTTTCCAGAACATCTCCAGGATCAAAGGTAGCCAAGGGCTCCCCACTGCCTCCCACTTCTAAACTTTGATGGTGAAAGCCCTCCCTATTCAGGCACACTGCCCTCACCTTGTAGTCTCCGCCTTGTTTCCTGGACATTCTTGCTCGCATCCTCTCTCCCTCTACCTGTTTTGCCACCCATCGGGGTCTAAGTAAACCTTCCTCCTGCTGAACGCCCCCGTGTTGGTGGCAAATTCTAGGTTCCCTCACAGTTAGCGTCCACACCATGTTGCACTAAGCGCACGCCAGCCTAAAATTTTACCAGGCTACGTCACTCTACAACTTCTAAGCAATTACCTATTCTCCAATTAGATTGGAGATCTTTTCAGGGTAAGGCCTTGCCAATGCCTTGCATAAAAGATGTTTAACAAAAGGCTTGCTGATTAAAACACTCATTTGTGTAATAAACATTCGTTGCGCACCTAGTATGGACTAGGCTCTGGGAATTTATAAGTAAAACCCGTACGAACTGGGAGCATACGAACTGCACGTGGAAGTAGGTGCGCAAATAGATGAAAACAGGGGCTAAGTGTTCTGAGACAGAGCTCTGCCCTGGGAACCAAAGGTTGGAGTTTGAAGGCTGATCATTAATCCAGATCCCTGCAGAGACTGTAGGGACATCAGGAATGGCTTCTCCGAGAAAGCTGGCATCTTGGTGGACTTTTGAAACTGGCCAGGCAAATCAAGAAACAGGGGGTGGTCAAGGCGGAGGAAGCACAATACGTGAAGGCACGACAATGCGAGAAACTGCACGGCCACTCAAGGAACTGCATGGTTGGCATCACTGGAGCTCAGGGAGCAAAAGAGGGGGGGTAAGAGTTGAGACCAAGAATGGCCTCACATGGTCAGATTTCTCCTCAAGGGACTGGAACAATTGATGAAATACTGCCATAGCAACCCAGCGGAGGAGAGGTCAGAGGGGAGATTGGAAAGGAGGGTCCCCCACAAAATGGCAGAGGGCTAGGAAGGTTCAGGAGTTACTGATGAGGCGGGTTCACTACGGGGAAAAGAGAAAGAGAGAGCAAGATAAATTTTTAGGCTTCTGGCCAGCACAGCTGGAAAAAGGAAATGGTTAAAACTCACGGAAATAGGGACTGCAGTGGAGTGAGCACATCGGAAGGAAAGGACAGTGTCTGGCTGTGGGCATTGAGCCTGGGGTGCCTGGGCATTCCGGACGAAGACACTGGAGCACATGAATCTCCCCTTTGTACATGAGTCTAGGTTCAGAAGAATGACCCTAACAACACCTTCAGATTTAATAACCTTGAAATCCGCCCCCTCCCAGGTGAGAACACAGAGCCTGAAGAAAACCAGAGAAAAGGTCCTGGAGAAGCCCTGGCATTTTAGGGACAGGGAGAAGGACACTCCGTGGAAGATACCTCAGAGAGACCAGAGGGAGAGGAGGTAAGCTAGTTTTTGGACAAGCTGGTGAAATGGGACTAACCAAAAAGATGGTTCTCCTAATTGTGTCGTTAATCCCTGATGGGCAGTCACTGTGCCTCCTAATCAAGGCGCTACATTATTACCTCCATTAAACAAATGAGACACAATACAATGAGACAGATCAAGTAATCTGCTCAAGGTCAAATAGTTGGAAGAGCCTCCATTCAAATGAGGGCTAGCTCCAAGGCCCTAAGTTCTTTCTACATTTCCACCTGTGCCCACACACGCCCACCAGCAAACAGTGCCAAGGGCTGGTGTCCAATAATTTCCTTCAAGCAGCGCTCATCTGGCCCCTACGTGTGGCAGGGATCCGAGGGCTCCTCCACGCGTCTTGGAATGTTAGGTATCTACTTCCCATTCTCTGTGGGGGTATTTTGTGAGGGGGGTTTGTAAGGACATCTTAATATATCCAGCCTAACTGAGGTCCTTCTCTTTGCTGCCGACTGTACCTACCGCTGAAAGTTCCTACAGCATCTTTATTATTATTATTATTATTCCTGGTCTGGCAAGCATATGTTTTGAGGGCATGGACAGTAAAGGTAGGGAGGATGGTGGATCAAAATGCTTGGAGACGTCCCCCTCTCTAGCCTACAGAAACGTCTTTACTGCAGGCTGTGTATATAATACGAAACAGGGACAGTCTCCCTCTCCTTATTGGTTAATGATAATTCTGAAAGGTTACTAAATAAGCGTTGCTAGGCAATAGGAACTGCCAAAGGGGAGGGGGGTTATGCTAAGTCAGGGATGTGAATTCTTGGGGGGAAAACAATCAACTTAATTCCATGGAGTCTGGAGTCGGCTGTTACTGAAACAAAATGGATGTCGTGCCCCTAGCACGTCGTGTCTCATCCGGGGTGAGGTGAGGTGAGCAGTCCCCTAATACTGCCGGCCCTGGTCGCTGCTGCCGGGCTTTCAGCTTCAGCCTTGTCACTGCCCAACTGGCATATACCTTTGTGCGGAAGGAATTACATTATAAAGAAGAGACAGCTTGATCTGAGTCATTTGGGGGGAGGGGAAGGGAAAGCTATGGCGTGAGATATAGTTTACAGCGATCTACTGACTTTTACATTCAAATGCAAGCCAAGGCTTGGGAAAAGGTATACGCTCAGGTTTTCTTAAATAAATTCAAGTCCCACAGAGGGGAGAAAATGCCAGACAGCCGCTGATTCACACAAGTAATAAAAATGGAGGGGTTCCTAAAACGAGCTCTAACCACCATGTTGGTTGGGGGAGGGAAGTGGGAGACACGGGTAAATTTTCACCCATAGTTATAAACCTGTAGTAAGTCAGCCTATGGTCCTAAAGTTTCTTAACATACACTACACTAATACCCCAGACCAGGCAGTTTCTTAGAAATGTGTTGTTTCAGAAAAATTGAAATTTTCCACCTTGCACCAAGAGTCTGTAGCCAAGCGAAACCCATCTGGCTCCTGCCTGATGTAGGCTCAGGAGAAATCAGCCTGGGACAAAAATCTGCCTTCACATTTCACAGGCAGGAGGTCTGGGTGCCGCTTGGAAAACAAGCTAGACACTAAATCGTTGTCAAACACTTTCTTCTTTTGCTGGTCAGGCCAGCACCCACTAGGACCATGCGCGAGAAGGGAGGTCCCACTGTAGCCTGCACGTGGACCCAGACTATCCTGGTTACTCTGAAATCCTTTGCCACTCTAGACAGCCCCATGCCAATCAGCTCAGACTTCCTTCACGGAAGGCAGTTCTTGTCTACTCGTGGTGGTTGAACTGGTTGACAAGGACACCAACTGTAAAGATATGCCAGGCAAATGACAGGTGGGAGGGGCAGGAGTCCTTTTCCTCCAAAGGAAAAGACATACATGCTGTTAGACAGAGACGGACGGTCTCCAGGTTGGTGGGAGCATGAGGAGTGAATGTGTCCTGTGGCTTCCCAATGCCACACAGCCACGGGCATGGAGGCCCCTCTGGCAGCAGCTCAGTAGACAGACCTACAGAAGAGGATGCTGAGCGGCCTCAAAGGGAGGGACAGAATAACTGAAGATGGTGATTTCTTTTTTTTAAATCAGAAACAGGCTATGAAAGAAGGTCAATAATTGGAATAATTCCTCAAGATGGATAATTCTAAAACAGGTCTCCTGGAGAAGAAATGTCTACTCTCTCTCTCTTTCTTTCTCTCTCCCAATCTATTGAGGCTAACTAAGCAAGAGAAAGGAGACAATTTAATTCCCAGAGCTGGTGAGCTGTGTGCCAGCCTAGGGACTTTTCATACTGAAATCAGAGAAGTATTGACTTTTAATACCCACAAACTCTACCTACTTCTGATGGAACCTGAGGCCATGCCGAAAGGAACAAAATGATTCTTTCTTAAAGGTCCATAAAAAGATGAAATGGACTATGGCTAAATAATTACAGAATAGTGAGAAAAGTATCAAACTGTACCCAGATGCTCCTTCCCAGGCTCTTATAGCTTGAATCCTATGCTATTTCAAAGAGAGTCATTTAATGTTTATATTTGTCTAAATAAAGATCTCCAGTTCAAGAGGAACTCTAGAGAAAATGCACAGTTCCATTTCTTCAATCGACCACATCACGGGAAGTTTTGCTGCATGGATATGAAAGGGCGTGGCCACGGCATCATCTCCGAGAAGCTCTGACTCTTCATTGTACCCCCTCCATGTGAGGCCACAGTTCCCGACTCTGGCTGGGGACCGGGTTCACCTGTGGTGCTTTTAAAAAATCTAGATGCTCAGCGCCCCTTCCACTCCAACCAGAGCTCTGTATTTTTGTTGTGTTTCATTAGTTTTGTTGTAATGAAAGCAAAAACAGTCTTCTCACACACTGTTGGGAGTATGAACCAGAACAATGCTTCTGGGTCCTACACACTTTGACCAAGCAGTTCCACATCTAGGAATTTAAGCTTTAGATATGCCACACAAAAACAAGCTGAAGGTACTTGTTAAATAAATTGTAGCATAATCCTGACAATGGGATTCCTTGTAGCCAGTAGGTCCACATATACTATTGTAGAAAAAGGCAAAGTTGCATGACATTATGCATAGTCTATATATACAATGTGTACTATGCATACTGTTCTATGTATAGTGTACGTACATACATATATTTCCATACTCTATACGCACGCACACTCTTATAAACACAAAGAAGACAGAAGAGTGTCCAAGAAACTGCTGACACTTAAATCTGGGAATGAGATGTAAGAACTCAAGCTGTACACTGGTACAGTTCCGACTTAATTTTACAACGATCATATATTACTTTTGTAATTAAACACTTTAAAATAAATTGTTCGAAAGAGATGCACTGGCAACTTTCACATGAGGCCAAGGTTGAGAACCAGTGATGTGGGAGAAATAGCCCTCGTGGATGAAAGTAGATCAGAGGCTCAAATGTGTTAAGGAAACCCACCACCCACACAGGCTGGAGTATTCACACCATGTGATACCTCAGACTTGCCAGAAGATGGCGCCCCAGAGGCAATCATCCAGCTCTTCAGTCAAAACTTGTCAAAACCAATTTTTCATTAACCCAAGTCTTTTTACTACTCTAAGGATGATTTTATTTATGCCCAGAGCACTCTTTGCTGCTGCTTCCATAAACAGAGGTTTATGCGTATTTATGTCATACGCGTTTTTTTCACAGAAATCCATGGTCGTTCAATATATTCAAACACAACCCGGGGGAGATGTTTTTCTGAAAGAAACTGGCAATGCTTGCTCAGGCCACCCCCTCCTCCTCTGCACTGTTTCCCTGTTGTCTTTGCTCTGCGTTACTCATCCCCTTATCTTATTCCAGAGTCAATGCCACAGAGGCAGAGGATTATCAGCCGTGTGGGGCATTTGTCCTTCTCTATCCAGCCACACCTTTGGCCCAGAAAGCATGGGGCACAGGGCAGCCCGGGGCGAGTGCCACGAGTTTCCCTGCCCTCCCACTAACACTGATTTTCTGGAAGTGGGCGTGTTGCCACAGCAACTGTCAAATCACATCAATTATGCCGCCTCTAACCTCCCAACATCGTCTTTAAACACACCACGCTGGAGACACGTGGCTCAGCTGCCCTGGAAGCGTAGAGCACCGTGTTCCTCACCGCAGAGCCAAAATGTCCATGCCCCGGATGGAAGGGGGTTAGCCCCTGGGGATCAACCACCGGACACATTTCTTTTTATTCTCTTTTTTCCCTCCAATTTTTTTTTTTAAATTCCAGTTCAGTGTGCTCACATAACACTACGGTCTGAAGGATTTCCTGTGCATTTTTTTTTCCCCTGTGCATATTTAACAGAGATTAATTCTTAACATCAGTCAAGAAAAACTCAATGAGTCACTTCAATGCATCCTTCCTATTGACATAAGTTGTGCTCGTTCTTCAAGACACAAGCAAGGATCATCTCTGATATTCCCTCTACACCCCGTGCAGAGCTGACCCCTCTTGCCTCCAGAGCTTTCTCAGGTTCAAGGGCTGGTGTCTCCCTTATCTCTGAATCCCCACCACCTCGTTAGGTGCCCTCAGTCAGTATCTGGTCAGGAAACGGACTCCAAAATGTCCATTTGCTGGTGGTTCTCCGTTAATTTTTATTGTTATTAAATAACAGGGATAATGACCAGGTCTCAGACTTATAATTAAGATCTGAATAACACACTACAAATCCTTTTGAAGAGGGAGAATACAGAAAGTTCATTCCTAAGACTTTTATACCATCTTCTTTTTCATTCTTGTTTTTTTGGATCCAAGAAGTGCATTGAAAGGGAGGCTCCTCCATATGGGGAGAAGCAGCAAAGCCCCAAAGAAGGAAGCCATCGCATTCCCCGAGTCCTTACCAGGCGGCCTGACATCTGGTCTGCACTCGGGGAAAAGAGGCCACATCCTCACACGGAGCTCTATTTTTGCATTCCGAACTGCTGATGCTTCACTCCTACAACTCGCCTCACACACAGGAAGGGGAAGGGAACCAATATTTACCAGCAGAGCCGGCTGCATGCTCTCGGCTGCCTCACCTCCACAGCTCGGGAGACGCTTTCGGCCCCGTGCTCTGCGTCTGTGGGGAGTCTCACCAGCTCTTAGGGGGCGAACAGGGACTGAGCAGCTGCAAGTCCTTCCACTCATCCAGCGGAGGGCAGATGCAGGGCAGATGCAGAGCTGACGCCCAGCTCAGCCACGTGCCCACGCTTGCTGCCCCACAGGACTCTCGGGGTGGCTGAGGAGGGAAACCCGTGTCCCCCTGTTGCACTGGGGCAGACCTGTAGAAGGTGGGCACCTGAAAAATGGACCCTGACTTGACTTCTGCAGACCGTGCTGTGGGCTTAGCTGAGAGGCATTAAATGTTCCTAATACCCCACGGGAGCATCCCTATGCCTTCCGGGATCATCATTTCATGGTGTTTGACCCTTAAAACTATATTGGAAGGCACCGTGGATTTGAAGAGTCCTACAAAAGCACAGAATTCGTTTTTAAATGAAATCCTTCCCGATTTATAAGTAAAGCCTGTGTTTTGAAAACCAGCTCCTCTGCGTCCTTTAAAATCGCACTCCCCGGGGACTGGACAGGGAATTCAGACCTCCGCAGACAGGCACTCAGGTCGGAGTGCAGCGGCTCCTTTGTCTTCATTCCTTCCCCTCTAGCTTCCCGGTATGCATATGTCACTGTGTCGTGCCACTGACACAGGTGTTCAGAGGTTCCAGGAGGTCTGCCGCCTTCCCAGTCCAAGAGCCTTCTACTGAGAGGCAGTGGGGGGTGGTGCTCAGCACGCAGTCCTGGGACCTGAGCACATGGTCTCGTATTCAGCCATGCAGACTGCTAACTGTGTTCGCTGCTGCATTTATTTGGTTCTCTGGGCCTGTCTTCTCACCTGTGAAAGGGTGATAAGAGTGCCTGCCTGCACTACTAGTAGTAGTATACAGAGGCTGTCTAGAGTTTTAATGAGATGATACACGTACATCACCTAGCCTAGTGCCCAAACTGTAGTAAGCACGAAAAAGGCTTAGTTATTACTGTGCTGTTTCCTTTCTACCCATCCTGCGTGATGGAGGCTCTCCGTTCAGAGAAAACCAGGTGCACATCCTCAGGATTTCATCAGTCAGGAGAGAAAGAGCACAGTGGCTAGAAGCTGCATGTGTCACAGGTTTGGCACCAGCATCCCCTGGGACCCCACGTCCTCGGGGTGAGTCAGCGTCACAACAAACGACTGAAGTCCTCAGGCTGCACCATGCACTGCTTTTAATGTTGGCTACGTGTATCTGTTTTTTCCTTCGGCACGGAGGGAGGGGTGTGCCTCTCGGGCGAGGGGGTGCTCCTTGTACACCCCAAAGGGAAACATCCAGGAGCGCTGTGCCAAGAGCCGCCCTCCTCACCTCCGACAAAATGCAACCCAAGGGAATGCAGCCTTCTAATGAATTAGCCTGGCCTTTTTTTTTTCCCCTGGACTAAAAACAGGCTTATTTATTAATACAATAGATGCAAAGTGCTAGGAGGGGGTTAAGACCTGAGAAAACAGACTTGGAATTATTTCAGTGCTGCCTTAGGAGTTGACACATTCCTCTTTCTAAAAAGTTCCCCAAGACCCTAACTCGATCTGCAATGTTTAAATTCACAGATGAAATGTGCACGTGACATTTGTATATCGATTTATAAGGTAAATATGTTAAACCGTTAATTCTGAAAGATGGGGGAAGGGTGCCTGTTATGTGATACTGTTTGTATTTTAGAACTTTTTCAAAATAATGCTTCATATGCCTCAGTTGTTTGAATAAACTTCTGCACTCTCTAACGAGAAACCTTTGCCGCTTCACCCTCGTGGGAGGGCTGTGATTCTTCCCAACACAGGACTAAATTGGGGCAGAGGAAGCTGAATTGCAGCGGCACATGCGGGAATGGTCCAACCTCTTGGGCATGGCCAGAAGGTTCCCGCTACATTCCCTGTGTGGGCGCACAGCACATAGGGCACTTAGAATGAATTCTGCAGGGATGCTAAAGACGTCACAAAGCCAGAGATCAACACCTTCCAACTCTCAACCTGTGCTGCCGCCGGAGAGGGCCAGCAGCACACATGTGAGTGGTGGGCTGTGACTCTTCAGGGCAGCGGCCTGGGAAGCCCTTCTCCTCTTCAGCAGCACCCTGTCTGTTCTAGTGACCTCAACCGCTGGCCAGCATGGGCAGAAGACCCAGTCCATGGAGCCATTCCACAAACCGACCAAGTCCTACACTCAAAGAAGTTACCCCCTAACATGCCACACCCAGGGGCATGTCTGTTGACCAAAGAAGTAGAAATTGGTGTTTCTTAAAAAATAAATGTTTCTCTGCATTTCTCCCTTTCCCCACCCCAGCATGGAACTTCTCTACTTACCCAGGTAAAAGCCCAATCAAGAACCTGTTGGATGAGTTTTAAGAACTCTTACAGGTGATCTGGGACCATGCAGGCTGGAGCTGGTGCCTTCCGATTCTGCCTGTCATTGAGGGATGGAAAATTGGGGGGTCAAAACCCACTTTTATTTGTAAGCATCTAGTGCTCTGGTCTGAAAACACTCATCGTCCTGGACTATTAAACAATCAATTGGAAAACAGCAAAGCGTTCACAGAGAACAGCAGCTTACGGAAGCCTGGGGATGAGGTCTGGAGCTGTCACCGAGCCAGCCGCGGGGTATCTCTGCACCTCACCTGCTTCAAGACCACCCCGACTCAGCTCTGTCAAAGGGCCATCCTGACCCTTTGCAAAGACTCACCATGTTGAACACAATTCTGCCGGCAGCACTGAAGATATGAAAATCGGCACGAGTCTCTTTAAAACCATTTATAAGGAAAGTAATGTCTCTGTTATTTCAACAAATGTTTACTGGATGTCAACTATGGTATAAGGCACGTGCCGAGGCGATGGAGATAAAAGCGGAGTCCCCACGTCTGAGAAACCTGAAGTCAAGTGCAGAGTCATATGTATACAGAAGTGCTTTGGGGGACAACAAGATGGGTTTCAACACACCTTCGCCTACCTCATTCAATACAAAATGGAAAAACATCCTGCAGGATTAAAATATTCACACCGGCATGAGGCTAGGCTGGCTCAGGACCAACAACGTAACCTACTGATTTTCAAAGCAGTCCAGGTACAGTCAATTCTGAGTGATAACCGCCCGCCACGATAATGCATGAAGAAATGCACTGTGCATCGCTTCAGTTAATTATAAAATGAAATTACATTCCCTGAACACTTCCCCAAGTGAGGGCACAAGGTGGAACCTTGAGGTGGTGTCTGGCTGGGTGGCAAATGGCAAGTGGCCAGGGCTTACACATTGACCGTGGCTAATGTACCACGCAGATAATCCACATGAGCAATGGAGAACTGACACTCGATGCTGACTACAGAGCTCAATCATGTGCTGGAGCTCCTGTCTATCAGAAAAGAAAATGTGACTAAAAAAACACCTGTCTGGCTTTTTCAGGGGAAGGGGAACAAAGCTTCAAATAAACTTCTGAACTTCAACCATTTTTCAACACTTTCAGGAGACCTCTTTGAAACTGCAGGGTGACTTCCATCTCTCCAATAACCTTCTCTAACCTCGCCTGGAATGACTAATGTGATTGCAAATGGTCTAACTCTGTGAAGTAGCACTCTTTCCACCCTCCACGGAGCTTATCCATCTACGAGCCATGTGAGAACTTGGCATTATTTTGAAAGCTAATTACCAGCAGGTTTTTGAGACAGGTGGAATTGGTTTCTGTCACCTCCCTTCTGCAGAGTAAGCAAAGGCTTCCCCAGGTGACCAGAAGGAGGCTGCAGTCTGGTCCTTGAGGTTCTGGGCATCTTTTACAAATGAGGGGCTTTCCATGGGTGGCCTGTCCTCGGAAGCAGCAGCCTGACACACGCACCTTGCTGGAAAACGTTTCTTTAAACCTCGATGCATTGTTGCTTGGCTCCATGGTGCTGCCAGCAACAGTCCGAAGCAGAAAACATTAGAATTAGAATAAGGCTCAGCACTTGGGAAATCCCTATGACATTTATGAGTTGGCATGACCAGGAAGGAAGAGGAAGAGTTCGTGTTCAGTCATTTGTTACAGGAGGGGTCTGTGCCATTGAGAGAGGAGAAGTTATCATTATTCCCATTGAAATCTTTGTTTTCAAATAATTTTGCTCATTCCTAAGGAAGGTTTAAAATTCTAGAACCAACTTTAACTTTATTTTCAAGCCTGAGTCAGGCGTCAGGCAGCTACCTATAATAACTGAGTATGAGGGGATAGACCAAAAAAAGTGTATCACCTCTCTTCTCTGATTCCTCCTTTTGAAATGAGATATTTGTTTTCCTGAAGGCTAAACGATCGACTTGGTCTCTGAGAAGAGTAAGATGGAGAGGGAAGCAGAGGTGGAGAAAGGGGGGGTGGTATTACAAAGCAGCGAAGTACATGGGGTGGGGGACGGGGACACATAAAAATAGCCCAGTGAGGGAAAACTGAATGGAAGAGGTCCATTTGTTTATTTTAGCAGTGTTTGCCGTTCCAGGAGGCTCGCTGCAGTTCCTTCCTTCGGTGGTTGGCCCTGGACCAACATCTGAAAGTCTCAGATCTTTGGAAAGGAAGATTTGGATAACAAAGTTGTTTTATCTGGGAGGGTAACTAGTTTACTCAAGAGTTCCAGGACTTTGGTTTTGATGTGATTACCTTGGCCTAAGTTTCTCTGTCGCAGGCGGTCCTGGCTGTGTTTACTGATTTAGTAAGAGGAACACGAGACCGTGGGCGGCTTGGGACGCCTCTCAGACATTGCTTCCATGTTTGGCTGATCGCTTTGTTACCTGGGCACAGTGAAGATGGCAAAGATGGGGAAAAGTCAAATATTCTTTAAAGGTCCTATCTCTCTACACTCATAAGAGGGAAACAACACTTCTCTAACTTACTCCCCAAATAGACACTGCCGGGGATGTTCTGCCAAGGAGTGATGTGAAAGTGTGTTCCAAAGTGAAATGTAAGCTTGGCCCAGCGCCCAGCTCTTCACTGTATTTTGCACAGAGAGCTGCAGGCTGGTGTACCAAAGGAGCACATTTCTCTCCACGTGACCGCAAGAGCCAGGCAGCCCAAGCAGATTGCTTTGTGTTAATAAAATGTGATCTCTAGACAGTACACACCACCAGCCCTGTGGAAACGTGAGCCAGGGAGAAGGACCCAGGGAAACCCACGGTCCTGGCCAAAAAGGGACCACAGTCGCTGGCAAACTCAGTTGTATCATGGCGAGGCATTCCAGGCCTGGCAAATGCAAAAATGAGAACAGAGTCAGAGAGGAAAAGACAAGTCAGGTGCTCAGGTGAAGGCTGCTTAAAAAAAAAAAACATGATCCATGGAATCCCATAAAACATAATCCTATGCAAATATTTAGTCTTTCTTGGTAGGCCTTCATGGACACTTTCTCAAGATTGGAGTATACCTGGGATTCTTCGCACCTCCCCCCAAACTGAGATTACCCCCAAATATGGTGGTTCAACTCCTAGGTTAAACTGTGTATATTCTGATCTGGTGGAAGGTGTGGCGAGCACACATATTTCTACTCCCTCACCCTACAGGGGCCCAGCAAATGCAGTCAACTTTCCATGAACCCTGGCAACCATGGGGAGGGAATCATAAGCAACTAAAGCAATCATCATGGGAAGGCCTGAACCATGAAGGGCTTGCTTTTGTGGGCAACTCCCACCTCATGGCCCCTGTGGCCTTGACCTCCTCTGACCTCAGGAGGGATGGATTGTTCAGTGCCCCAAGCCTGTCAATCTACAACTTTGGACAGAAGGTTCGCAGGCTGAGGAGGAAAAGGGGCTATTAGCCACCCCTGCTCATTGGGCCTCCTTTCAACACAGTAGATCACTTAATCTCCAGGATTTTCCAATTCACTATGCCCTTTGGCCAATTTGATCTTCCCAATTCAGAGAGTGTGTTGAGGCTGGAGGTACCAGGAGCAGAGTACCAGGACCCCAGGGAGCTTCCAAACCTCTCGGGGATTATTCTGGGGATTGCAGGACTTTACAGGCCAATGGGTTCCTTTGATTGAAGGGAGTAGAAGGTCCTAGAAGACACTGCTCCTCCGCTCCCCTCCCCTGCAGCAGCCCAGCTCCCAGGCTCCTTGACCATGGGCAGGCAATCAGCCATAACCAGCTAATTATGGAGCAGCTGAGTTGATGAGCACCTCCCAGGCCCAGGTGAGCCTTCACCTTGGTTAATCTGCAAACCAGTTAATCGGCCTCAGGATAATTGAAAGTTAATCGTATGCAGAACTCAAGGGCAGTCATTGGAAACAGTAGGAAACCACAGTAGCAGAGGAAGTCAGGTCCACTCTCGGCAAACTAGCTCAGTCCACTCTTTTCTATATTCTCCACAATGTTTAACCTCACCTCACCTCACCGCCTCACACGCTCTTGGACCCCCCCCCCCTCGTGTCACACGGTAACCTTGATCCCAGGGAACACATAGTAAGTTCTCAATAAAATGCAATGATTATGAGTCCACTGGTGCAGGGCATGGGTCTAAAGCTGGGAGAGGTTGGCTGGCTATGGGAAACATAATGGCAGGTGGGTGGGGAGGTAGGCTGTGAGAAGCATTATGGGTTCAAACATCAACAGGAAAGCAGATCAATAGCACAAAAACATAAAGCTTATTGTAAAAGTGATGAGAAATAAACTTGGAATATTGGTCCCATTAGCATGGGTAATGGAAGGTCATCCCAAGCCTCAGCAGATTGGTAAATTCTCCAATGCCTTCTTAAAGAAGGTGGGGCCACTTCTGTTTTAAATGTCAGGAATCACAGCGTGGAGCACTGGGAAGGCCCAGCCCCCTGGTCATTCCAAGGCCCAGGTTTCCAGGGAATCCACAGCCGTGACTGCTGGCCACAGCCTGCCAGGCTCAGTGGTGTGCGGCAGCCTTCACTGAAGCCGTGAGCACTGACTCAAGTCTGCCTTCCATGAGAGTATCCACTGGAACCTGACGGGGACTGTTGGCATTACAACTTCAGTCCACCTTGCAATTCCTGTCCTGTGACCGACCACACTGCAGAATCAATAGTGTTCCCTTCTTCTAGTCTATCAAATTAACCGGAATAAGCCTCCTGCAGAGAGTGAAACAGTACGCATCAGGGGCTTGGAATAACACTCTTCCAGGACACCAGGAAGAGTCCTGGCCCAAGTCCCGGATCTTCTGCCCAATGGAGGGACCAGTACGAAAGGATCTTCCCACCTGCTCTGTCAGGACAGCAAATACCTGGCACAAATACTGTCCTACCTAAGCCCACAGCCAACATCCCTAATTCATCACAGAACTCTTTCTGCTGAGCTCAGAACAAGCTTCAGTCTTTGAAGATGACATTCCAGGCACCTACCAATCCATAGCGGCCGGCTGGAAGGCAAAACCTGCTGATGTGGATTTGGTGGGGGGGTCCCTACAAACCTGAGTCCAGACAAGCAGAGGAACAAGGCCAAAGCAGATATGGCTACTGTTCTTCTGGAAAAGTTGCCATCAAAAGAACTAGCTGTGGGCTTTGGAGTTTCCCTTTCCCCCTGCCTCCTGCCCCTCCCCCTCACCCCTGCTCTTTTTAAAAAATTACTTTGTCTGGCTAATAAACCACTGCTAAAAAAAAAGAAAAATCTAACTCTCGGAGCAATAATTCCAGCCAGATAACTTGCTTCCAGGGTTACTCAGGAATGTTGAATACCAGGAAGAAGCCAGTGGTTCTCATTCAGAATGAAGACCGATTTTTAAGGAAGAAACGGGCTTCAAAGCTGTTGCATTTTTTTCCAAAGGTGTCAAATGTCTTTTGCTTTTCAGCTTTAGTTTTTAAGCTCCCATCATTCCTTAGAGTGGCAGAATGTCAGGTTCTTAATCGGTCTACTTGCTTGGGAGCAGCTCCATCACCCCAAGAAGGCTTTGCATTTTTTTGCACCAAAATGTGAATGTTAGTCTTCAAGCTCACGGAGTCTTAGAACAGAGTCATCGAGCTAAAAATAACACCATGTTTTATAGATAAGAAAACCGAGGCCTTGAGAAATTCAGTGACCAGGGACATACAACCCAACCCTGAAAACTAGCTCTAGGGCCTTGATTTGGCCATCTCCAAATTCAGCGCTCTTTGTAAATGGTCTACCTTCAAATTGTTGCCACATGCTTTCTCCTCTTGCCACCTAAAAGCCAATGGAAATAAGAATGCAAACCCAATTTACGTTTTTAATTTGAGTTTAGTTTGACCAATTTTCTAATTGGTTAACTTAGGTTATATTTATGACATACTTGTAAATGAGAAGGACATGGATTATTCTCATCTTACAGATGAAAAAGTAAAACCCAGGAGGTTGACCACTTGCTTAAGACATTTAAGAGCAGAGCTGGGACTATAAATATGTAAATCTTCTCGTGTAGCCAGAGAAGAATCATGAGGCGTTGCAAAGACTCGGCCCAACAACACAGAAATCTGGGAGTGAGAGTCCAAAGACTGAACTAAAATCTTTGTATTTATTTAAAGATTACTTTTAGAAAGTAATCTTTAAATACCAGACTCTCGCTCTGAATTAAAATTTACTGAGTGCTAACAATCCCAGGTCCATTCACTGATTAGCCCATTTAATGTAATTTAACCCTCATGATAATCCTGTGATTGGCTGCCACATTCCAGGTGAGGAAATGCGGGGGCTCATAATTTAAGTGACTTGCCCAAGGTATCATGGCTTCTCAGGAGACCTCCGACTCCAAATCCAATTTAGTTTAGTGCCTAAAGGGTCTAAGCGCGATGCGCTCATGCTATTAGGACTGTGTTTCTTTGAATATCTTTATCAAAGCTTGTTATTTCTGCCTTGAAAATGATTTCATCCTGATCTCCATGGTTTTTGGCCACCGAGACATGCCCAAATTTATTTTTAAGCTGCCTGTAATCAGCGTGGAAGGGCTGATGAAGAAAAGAGAAGACGTACTTTGGCGATGTAGCCACACTATTCGATCCTCTTGGGAGAGACTAAATTCCAGGAACTGACATCATTTCTAATAGGAGTTGATTTCCTACAACCTCTTGCATTAAGTGCTCAGTGCCATCCTGGCTTTAACACATAATGGGTGCTGCTATGATTTCATATGCATTTAGCTGATTTAAACTTAGGAGCACCGTGCCCACTCTTTTATGAAAGCTCCGAATATTTCATTAGATGTAAAAATATGCTCAGGGAGCCTTAGCTGGAATCAAGAGGGAGAAATCTTGCTTAGTTTGATGGACTTTGTTAATCTTAAGACAGGACTGCTGTACCTTGAAAAGCTTTCTCCCGCCACACCCGTATGTATAGTACACAATGTACCACACCAAGACCCATGCCAAGAGCTCCACATCTCTAATCTGGTTGAAAAACAAAGTCATATCCGGTTAATCCCAATTCTGAAGTTAAACACCTTGGCATTGTCTCCTTTGTGTAAAAACTACTTTCACACTTTTCTCCATTTTCTCAATATCCTTATGCTCCCTTTCCCTTTCAACAGAAAGGTCCATTTTTCCTATCTGGGGACCTCACTGCCACTTTTCCATCTTGTAGGGAGAGTTAAGAAGAAAGTGTCTAAGAGATTTACACTGGGGGAAACGGAAGGCCAGGGAGAGAGCTACCCTTGGAGACCCATAATCCTGCCTCTCCCTACCCCAAAGCCCATCACCAACAACTCGGGGGATTGCTAGGTCTTCACTAAATGGCCCAAAGGTGTCACTAAAGAGAAAAAAGAAGAACCCCACCTCACAACTCTTATAGCATGTTGGGAAGACTTGAGAGCGCCCAAAAGAAATGTATATAAGTTCCACTTGTTCCTGTCTCCCCTCAAGCTCTTTTAGGCACAGGGTCGAAGGATGGTGGGGGGTAGGGAGGAAACACACAGCCCGGCCGGTGGCGCATACCTCCGTCAGCAGAGCCACCCAAGAGAGCAGGCGGTTACCCGGCTCCAGGATCACAACAGGGATTTCCAGGTGGAATAGACCTTTCCACTTTGCGTCACCATTACCCTTTCTTCCCTACAATGACGTGGGAGGTGGGGAGCCACTTCCAGGCCATCGCGGCTGTAGCACAAGAGTCACTCCTCCTTAAGCGTCCGAAAGACGACGATGGAGGCAGAGGAAAAGAAAGAGCAGAACACAGAGCCAAGCGATGCAAGCTACCGCTCAAATATCGAGCACCACTCAAGTGCTCCGCATGTATCACCTCATTTACTCCTCCAGGACTCCTCTGTGCAGGTGTGATCTCCCCCACTTCAGAGGAAACAAAAAAGGCAGAAGAGTTGCAGGGGCAAGATCTAAGGTCAGGCCAGTGGTTTAACCCCCACCGTTATGCCGCCCTTTGACGCAGCGAATAGAAAACGAGAAACCAAGAGGAAGTTGCCCCAAGAGATAGGTGATTATCTCACTGGAGTCAAGAAGGAAAGACCACCCGTGGGTATCGGTCTAGCATGGCCCCTCTGTTGGCAGGTAAATGAACAAAAATCCCCTTTTGGTTCCCTATACTTTCTGTATGTGGAAGTTTAAGTTTATGAATATAAAAGAAAAGCATGGTGGAGCAAATGGGGGAGGGAGGCAGAGAGAGAAACTGCAACAATTTGGTAGGAACATGGATTCACACAGCCACAAATGTCCAAAGGATAGATATTCTCTTGCAGTTTATTAACATACACTGTGATTACGAACATCAATTTATAGACACACAGATAAGATCTTCAAAAACGATTTCATATTCAAATAAGTTAAATGTGCCTAAGATTATATTTGCATTAATTAACCTACAGGGTGATATTATTTTTCTTTTTGAGAGGTGGGGGTGGGGGCAGAGGGAGAGAGAGAATCTTAAGCAGGCTCCACACCCAGCACAAAGCCTGATGCAGGGCTCTATCTAATGACCCTGGGATCATGACCTCAACCGAAATCAACAATCAGACGCTCAACCGACTGAGCCACCCCGGTGTACCGATATCTTTCTTTATACAGGAGACAAAGATGTAAATTTCTGTTTAATCAATTAAAGATCAAGTGATTATAAAATCTGAATCAATGCGATGTGACTATCAGGAAAGCTTAAGGGTAGAAAGAGAAACAGAATATAAATAAATTCAAATTGTTTCCCTTCACACCTAGTTTTGGTAGTAGTGAAATTTCTTTCATCTTCAAACTTGTAAGGAATCCAGTAACTAAATGCCACTAAATGGTCTATTCTGTTTGAGTAAATTTCACTTACAATGCTAAAAAATACTTATTTTTTGACACGGATGTATATATTATTTTAAAAATCATCCAGGTAGTTACTGGCCATTTGAAATAAACATACATTAGATTCTACCAGGAAATAAAAGACCCTCATCTCCCCCAGGAAAGTGTATTAATATAAGAAAATCAATTGTAATGAAAACAATTCTGTGAAATTCTTGTTAAGTGAGTTCTATAAATCTATCCTCAAAAAGTCTGTCTAGCAAGGCTTAATTTCTTTATTTACACACATTATATCATCACTTTTCCCTCTAAATCTTTCAGTGGTCTTTGGTCTCTTAAAAGCAATACTATTTTGACTGAATCTGAGATCTCCATCCTATTTTTAAACTTTTCTCTAGTGAAAGCCTCCATAATCTTCTTAGTGATACTAACGAAGCCCAGCCCACAGCATAATGAATCCATTCTAAGGTGAACTAAGTCTTTTAAAGTCTCAAGCAGATGGAGTTTAACTGTTTGCCACTCTCCATATCTTGGGGTACTGAGATCTCTGATCTGGGTAATCTGATTACTGCATATCTAGATGATCTTGTTCATCTGGTTTATAGCATGGATTCCCATTGGTCCCGGGGGGGATCCTTCCCCAAACAAACCTTCCCTTTTCCCATTCAATTCAATTCAACAGGCATTAACTGTGCACGAATGGACAGCCTCGCTTCTTAACTCTTTCCATTAAGTGCAGAAGCACTTCTAGAGCACCAACGAGACTTTCCTTCTCTGTTCTGCTGTCCGGGCCTGGATTCCATAGCAAAGACATCAAATCAGACTGTTAAACCCAGAGCTAATTAGAAAAGAAAGCATTGCTCTTCCCCACTCAAGGAGTTTTCTGCCAAAGCACTTATTTTTGCTGATCCATTTATGCAATCCCACTTTCTAAGAGAACATTTTGTCACAGATGATTTAGTGTTGTAGCTCCCCGGAGCATCTTTCTATAGCATGCACTCATTGTTTTTAGGAATCTACGGTCTCCCAGGCAAGATTTGAGAGGGAAAGAGGTTTAATTAGCCACAAGCCATCTCTCATTATAAGACCCCAAATTCCAAAGCATTCTTCCAAAAATCATTAATGACCAAAAAGATCGCGGATTAAACTTCTAAAACCAAAACTTTTTGGAACCTTGAGGGACAGGGGAACTGTGGGATTTTTCAGGAAAGAAAGTGAGACTGGATGCCCCTTATGAGCTGGAGGGGCAGGGAGCTGAGACAGTAATGATATTTGTTAAACTCAGAGGAGAAGGATACAAACACTTTAGGAATGTCCACCCTCAGTCACGGAGAGCGTGTCCACCAGAAGTCAACTGAATAGAAACAAGTACTGTATGGTTTTCCCTCAACAGACACTCAATTCTGCCAACAGTCCTGTAATTGTCTATTGTACATACATAGATGAAGGTGAAATTGCCCAGATTGACTCTTTTTCTTTTTTTTTTATTTTTTTATTTTTTAACGTAAACTGGTTTGGATTAGGGCAACTCCCCCAGCTTTCTGTAATCTTGGCTTGATACCAGAGCATACTTCAGGGGTATTTGGGAAGTCATCCATGTGCTACTTGGTGTCCCCATCCTGTCCCCCAAACCCTGTCCTTGTAAGACACCCAAAGTCCCTTTACTCTAGCAGCATTCTCAGTAACACACACACACACACACACACACACACACACACTCTACATCCATCATACCTAAGCATGATATGCAATTAATTCTGGTTTCAGGGAAGAAGGTAGCCACAAATACAAGGTCAGGACTCAAGAATGCAAAACTGTAATAATGATTCCTTTGTCTCTCAGGAATAAAATTAATAAGCTGGCCAGAAACTTAGCGAAGTATTTTTAGCTCAATATTACTGCTGCAGGTAATCCTTATACTCAAGTACTGTTTGTATCAGTGAGGCTTCAATGTCTTTTTTCTCACATGCATATATATACACATAACAGCAGCAACAACAATACCAACAAAAACACACTCAGAAGTCAGTTCAATACACTTGTTTGCAAACCTAGTAAGCTTATAACACAGAGGCATTTAAAAGTGATGAATGTTAATGGGTTGGGTTTATTAAAATCTATTTTTCTACTCCTGTGAGACCAGGCCTGCTTTTGGACTTTTAAATTCTGAACCATTCAAATCCCTCAAACTATTTTCTTGCCAAAGAGTGTTTCCCCCAATCACTAAAATCATAAAGCCCAAAATGATGGGCTTTATAAGTGAAATCTAAACCCTTTGTTTTTGAATTACTTTCCCTAGATCATTAGAACACTGTGTTTAGAAAAGCTGTTTGATGTTCAAGGGAGAGTATTTATTTTCAAAATAATAATAATAAGGAAGGCCCGGTTTGCCAGAGGAAACTATTGTGGAGTATCTAAAAATGTTTCAAATCCAACCTTGAACCCAAGTGGAAATGTCCACATGCCACTTCCCTCCTCTCAAGCCTTCAATGGCTCCCCACTGCCTTGTGGATCAAGTTCAAGCTCTGAAGCCTGGCACTCCTAGAGCTGCCGGGCACCCGCCCCTCCAGACCCCTCTGCCGACTCCTTCATGTGAATTTCCTGCACCAGCCGAACTGGGTCTACACCTTGTTCTCTAAACACCCCGCGGATGTTCCTGCCTCTACGCTGTGTGCAGGGGCTGCCCACTCACCACTCTGGCTCTCCACACCTCTCATTCCCAGCCTGACACAGGCTCCAACTCTTCCAAGAACACATGCCTCAGGTGCTCTTGCCCTGGGCGCTGGCTGCTTCCTGTGAGGTCTGGCCCTTCATTGTCTGCCCTGCTCCCTTATTTATTTTTAAACACTTTACTCACTTTCCTGATTACTCTTCCCTTTCCTCTTTTCAGTAGACACTGGAGGCCTCTCTGTCCCCATCATTTGGCACCAAGGACATGCTACGCTGCCCTGTCACTCATCCTTTCACCTAACAGTTTCATCTTCCCTACTAAATTGCCATCTCTTTGAGGCCAGAAGCCAAGAGGCACCCTTGTCTGTCTTCCCCCGGGCACACCACAAAGTGAAAGCTGATGCTATTTCTGGGGAGCGTCCACACTGCTCCTAAAGATTCCTCTGTTGCTCCCTAACCTTCAAATCAGAGAAAAAGGAAAAGTAACAGAACTGACTCATGGTAAAGGCTGGCCCACCATGTGCCAGGTGCCATGGTGGACCCTCGCGCACATTAGCTTTAGAAACCTCACCGAAGCCCAGCAAAGATGCTACTCTACAGATGAGAAAATGAAGGTGAAGAAGGGTAAGGATTTATCCAGTATGGGGCCATTTGGGGGCAAGAGGAAATATTACTCTGGAATGCTTCTGCAAAGTATTGCCTGTAAGCAGGGGGCTTGAACTAGACCTCTCTCCTCCAGCACCATACATAATATGCCTTATGGCTTCTTTATCTCCTGAGGTCATTATATTGTCTTCAAGTATAACTACTTGATTCGTGTTATTAAAAATTCAATATTAACATCAATTGATTGATTTTACTAGCAAATGTGTCATGGAGAAACCTAATCAGGAACTTCTTTGAACTGCATTTTGTTTGTTTCAGTTTTCACCTCAGGAGCAAGGAGGAATGCATACAGGTTACAGTTTAGCTACCCCGGGGTTACCTAAAACTCAGAGGCTAAGCGGGGTAAGCAAGACTCGGCAGAAAAGCAGAGCACAAATTCAAGTGCCTTGACCACAGGCCTTAATGGGCGAGGACAGGAAGTGTATACAGACCTGTTTGGAGACCACTGCTGGTCCTCCGGTGAGAAAGGAGATCAGGTGGTAAGGAGAATGCCTCACACAGCAGCTGTTATTGATCACTTACTGTGTGCAAAGCACTGTGCCAAGTACTCGCCCCAGCTCACAAGACCTTCCACGGTGCCATGAGGCCAATCCAGAGACTATTTCAAAGTCCCAGATGGGAAATCCGAAGCAGATCATTTCAATGACCTGCCTGAGGCCATGAGCAAACAGGACAGACAGGGTTCACACCCGGGTTTGTTTGTTTATTGGATCTTAAGCTCTGAAACATTGCTATCCTGCCCGTAGAGAGTGGTCTCCAACATTGGGCATTCTGACATGCCGTGAAGGGTAAGCTGGTGAGCACCTAGGGCCTAAGGAAATTTAAGTTTATTCCCAAACAGCGGTTTAGTGGCTTCAGGTCAAGACATTTGCTGGGATGATATCAAATAGAACACATGAACAATATTCTCAACCATTTCCATAACAGAATCCAGTGCAGACCTTGTGTTTCCCTGTCCCTCTCATATTCTTTTTTTCCCAATGTTTTCTTTCTTTTTTTTTTTAAGTCTTACTACTTCCCCAGCTGCTTTACCTCTTTCCTCCATTTTCACTGCTGAGACATTTAAAAAAATGGCTCCTGGGTAAAAGTGATTAGTGCAGTTGCAGGAGAGGGTTCCGGAGAATCCTAATAAATCACTGCTGTCTTCGCATCCTCCGGCTTTCTACATCAGGATGCTATCAATGCCTTTCTCTCCTCACCTTCCCCACCCGTCTCTTTCTCTGTACCTAGTTCTGTCTTCATATTGCTATTTTTTGAGTCTGGTAGGCACAGTGCTCAACTGGAAAGACTCTGCCAAGACCCTTGGCAGGAGCTGGCCTACAGGAATCCTGCCCACCACCGCAGTGCAGAGAAGATGGGGCCGCTGGGCAGGCAGGCGGGAGAGAGGGCCGGGGCTGGGGTCTGGCTACAGGGCTGGGCCGAGCAGGTTTCCCTGGCATATGAACTGCCCTACAGAGCTCAGCTTTCTCCTGCCAGGGTTGGGATTACAATTTCTTGCTGGCACTTGCTGTAGTTGGCCTGGGAGGAGAAGCAAGGGTTGGGATGGGGGGACGGAAGCAAGCCAGCACACCACCCAGGGTTGGGCAAGCTCGACAGGGCACAGCCACGTGCCTGAAGCACACGGTCATGCAGGCAGGTGGCCAGGGTTGCCAGGGTTTGCCCGAGAGCCAGGGGGAGGGGAGTGAGGGGGGTCCTGGGCACCGAGTGAGTGGCTGTTTCCATACTAGCATACCAGGAGCTGCTAACCCAGAAGCAACGCTGCTGGGTTAACACCAGGAAGTCACTTGTCCTAACCCAGAATGAAGGAGAAAAGTCAAGCAGAATAAGGATTGGGCATGCTGGAGAAAAAAAAAATGCATGTCCTATTTTTGCAGAGAGAAGGGGATTGGATGAAACAAATCCCTAAATGGAGAAAGGGGGTTGGGAATCCAGTGGAGTTCTTTCCGGGCTCCCATGCCACTCATATCAGAACAACAGCTCCAGGCACTGAGTGTTCATGTGCCGTACATGGTGCCAAACTCTGTCAGGTGTTACCTCATTTCACCCTGCAAAACCCCATGGGAGGAGGACAATCATCTCCATTCCACTGACACATAAACTGAGGCTTAAAGAGGTTGGGGAGTTGATACTATGTTGCATAGCAGGCCAATGTGGGTCTAGGACGTGAACCCAAGCTCCCCGAGGTCCAGGGCTTATGATTTGAACCACCACCCTGCTTTCCATACCTATCTGAAAATACCTCTTGCCAGGAGACTAGAACACCATCCCGGGAATGTCACAACAGGTCAAAGCCAAGAGAGCAGGGCAAGCCTGTCCTCTACAGGGTATGGTAGGGAAGATAAACTCTAACAAGAAACAAGTCTGCCTGACTCCAGAAGAAAGCAGGACTCTCTCCCCTTGATGATGTCCTTGATCCCGGTGAACGCAGAACACTTGCAAGATACCTGAGGCGCAGTGCAGGGCAGCCATCGATCACGATGCTCCCGACCTACGGACCTACCAATGTGCGGGGTGGGAAAACAGAACCTCATGCCCTTCCGGGGAGAGCGAAACTGAAGCTTCTTCTCATGATGTGGAGAAAAGCAAGAGAATGCTGTTGCCTGGGCAGGACCTCCCATAATCCCAGAACCACCAGCACAGATCTCCTCTGTCATTACCCAGATCCCAGGGCCAGCATGTTCCTTCTGCACCAAAATCTTACCACAAAGGAAGGTCGGCGGAAACAGAACACAAAGTCCATCCTGCAAAGGTATGACGGAATTCTCCCCCGTCTCCCCGCTCTTCTCATACCGCCCACTTACGCCTTGCTCTTCCTACACACCGCCACACGGGAGGGTTTTTGCTTCTCTCTGTCACCAGCCTTCATCATGACCCGGTCTCTGTGCTCGGAACTAGAAAGACAGCCTTCTTAATTCTCGCCGAATATGGGTCTAACAGTGGCAGGACACCCCCAAGCTATTCAAAGAAAAACCACCAGAGGAAACGATTTCAAATCTGGCTTTGCAAGCATGTGATTTAAAAATAACTCTGCCTTTGTCTGCCACAGATGACTTTCCCTAAAGGGACTGCTGTCCTTAAAGCAATTGCTCAATTCTCCGGGCAAACAGACCCTTATTTTTCCAGTACCCAGCACACACCTCCAGGAGTGCGCCCCCGGGTGCCATCGCTCACAGCATCTGAAAAGGCAAGCAGCAAAGTGGGCTGGGTGACTTCTGCCGGCTCGGCTGACCTGCTGCCAGACCATCTGGGACGCTGCCCTTCGGGTGACAGAGGAGACTGTGCAGGGGGCTACAGCATCCAGCAACCACCACTCTGCCTTCATCACGATGTCAACCCAGAAAGCTCAGCCATCACCCCACAGCCACAGGAAGTTTCCACTGATTCCTGAGCGACTTCTTCAAGGAAAACTGTATTTCGTTGGATATTTGACTTACTCTTTGATCAGACAGTAGACAGAGGATTAAGGATGGGTGCCCAAAGCAGGAAAGAGGGTTGGGGGGCAGTCATGGTGAACAGTAAGAGAATTCATAACCGTCCCGAGACACATTTGGGGTAGACCTAGAAAAGCATTAGTTGTCAGCCCATGGCTTAATTTCCTTTCGACCAGACAGGCGGCCCTAATGACACAATGCTACTGAGCAGAACTCAAAAGATGCATGCTGAGCAAATACAGAAAGCAAATGTTCAATAAAACTGCGCTGCAATTACCTCCTGATTTGCTGGATGTCATAGTTTTGTCAAGTAACAGTGTAGAACTATGCTCTTATTAACCTATTTCTTCTTTGGCAACCTAATGCCACCTGACCTTCTCAAAAGTTTTGCCGGAAAGCAAAAAGCATCCGTATGTGTGTGTGTGACAGGGTCCTGAGTCACGCTTAGGGTAACTACATCATTTTGCTGTCCAAACTGAAAGTTCTCAACAGGAGTGATTCTGCCCCCAGGGGACATGTAGCAGTGACTGCAGGGGGCAGGGGTGTGACTGGCACCTAAGGGATAGGAGCCAGGGATGCTGCAGAACATCCAACAATGCACAGGACGCTGGTCCATGGCAAAGACTTACCTGAAGCCTCACCAGTGCCAAGGTTGGGAAATCTTGGTCTAGACTGAAAGGATACAATTCCCAGAATGCTCAAGGCTACATGTGTGTTCTTCCCTCTGAGGACACCCTTTCATCAAGATCCACTTGGCATGTCTACTCCGGTCACCACTGTGATTACATGGAACAGCTAAGAACTGTCTTCCTTTTAAGTTTTGTTGGTGATATACCAACCATCAAGTCTACATCCCTTAGATTTTAATTTTGCATAGAATCTTTATAATGACCAACACTGTACGAGCTGCTACAGCAGAGCGTCGTTGTCTCTGTACTTGGTATCTGAAGACGACCTATAGCTTTTTTCCCCTTTTTGTTAGTATTACTGAGTTTCCAATTCAAAACCGAAGATTATTGTGAAGTATGTTTCTGTTACCAAACCCCCCCAAAACAAAAAACAAAGTAACAACAAAAACATTCAAATAAAGAGCTTATTTCTAGATTCCAGTTCCCCCTTGGATCCTCGTACCTTTCTTGACACCTGATGAAACAATTTCTGTGGAATCTCAGAAGCCCTTTGTTACGGATTGCAAATCTGACTGGGGCATCCCAAGTGTTTGAGTCACTGATTAATTACCGATTCTAACGAGTTCTGACAAATGACTTCTAAGGAGGCCTCCAAATTTAAAATCTTAATTCTTGATTGTCACTAGGAACCAAGATGGGATCCAATGTTCGCATGCTTTTGGGGAAAAATTATAGTATTTCTAACGTGGCACACATCTCGTACTTGCCAGGAGGGGGAGAAATGCCTGTCAACTGAGTATAAGTGTTAAGGTTGAACTAACTATTGGCCAAAATCTCTTGATATTTGTCTCCAGAAGGTACGAGGGTTATAAACTTTCCTAAGTACCTTAAGAAGGAATTTCAGAAGACAGGATTGAAATCAACGATAAAGTTGACACAGATAATAACAATGACAACTGTTAATAGTCATTTGACCGTTTATACATATTATATATAATTCTCACAATAACCCAACCAAATAAAAAGTATATCCTTCAAAGGGAAGGGAAACTGAGGCCCCAAGAGGTTACATCACTTTCTAAAGCTACAAAGTCATTAAGTCTCATTCCACAGAGCAGAGTGACTGAGATACGGGGCACCTTCTCATTGGGGCTCCAGCCCTTTCTCCCTGGTTTAAATGGTTATTTCACTGATTATCTGTTCCTAGAAAGAAACAAAACCATGGCACTGTCCATTCCAAGAAACAAGGGCAGGGTCCACGTTAAGGAATGTGTTCGCAAGCTTCTGCAAGCTCCTGGGGTGTTCAGAAGTTAAAACTTAATTCTATTCCAGCCAGTGGCCTTGAGTTATCATTCAAAGTAGGTTTCGGAGCAGGGGGCCAGCACAGAAAGACGTTAACTCCAATACTAATATTTCAAGGCAGGGGTGTTTTCTTCCTCCTTTGCATCATTTCCTTCCATTTTAATCTCGCTCTGCATGTCACAGAAATTCTATGCGAGGTGAGGACACAGAGGTCACGAATGATCTCAAGCACAAATCCCCCATTGTCCTGCTTTCTGTCTTCCCCTGCAGCAAAGGCCCTCAGCTCGGTGACCTTCCTGACAATTTATCTGGCTGAATCTTTGTTCCTGGTTACCTGTGCACGCAAAATGGTCTTTCTTCCTGTTCATTTTGCACTACAGAGTTCTAACAGCATGAAGCCAGGGCTGAGCCGCCCCGAACCGTGTCTCTATCTGAGCACCGAGCCGTGGGTTTTGAAGTACTAGACATTTTGGGTGATGTTTCTGATGATATTTCAGCACCATTTACAGCCAACCTTGTGGGCTTTGATAGACATGGAGTAAGTATGATGAACAGGTGAAAATGGAAAATACCTGTAAGAACAATTTCATGTACAGGAACAATGGAGTTCTGGCCCTGAAGAAGGCTAAGCCACACTTACAGTGAGAGGTGCTTTTAGAGTCAATTTCTCAGTCAGTGAGAACACAAGAGGAAAAGGATGAAAAAGTGATCAGCCCCCCACCCCCAACTCACATTTTTCCCCCTTCAGATGAGAGAGAAATAAACGTAGGTGAACCATAGCCTTAGAGAGAGTCTACCCACATCATTCAGCATGGTGCATATCAGGTATTGGGGAGAGAGGAGAAGGGGAAGGGGAAGGAGGTAGATGGGTGCCTACAGCATCCAAACCATTAACTGTAGGCTGGTGTTTCTTAAACGGCAGCCAGTGGATCAACTGCAACAGAATCGCCCAGGTTCAAAGTGCATATTCCTACGCACTCACCCCAGACCTGAAAAATCAGGATTTCTAAGGACAGACCCATAGAATCAGCATTTAGCAGACTCTCCCGGAGAAACAGATGCTCACTGCTGTGGGACAATCATGGCTGTGGGTGAAATACAAGATTCCCCTTGCAGAGCCAGCCAAAGTCTCCCTGATCGTCAAGATATTTCTGCTATCCCCGTCCAGCCCCTCCCCGGCACCCTCTTGCCCATCTGAGGGGAGAATCTTTTTAGAATTTACCTGGTCTGATGGGGCTCTGCATACAGTTTGGGGACGGGATGCCAGGGTGAAGGGGTGCAGAGGCCCGACTGCTGAGGTCCATGACGGAGGGGGCAGCGGAAGAAGCCGGCTGTAGCCCCGGAGGATGAGGGCTGTGGTCATGCTGTGATGGGCTGGGGGGAATGCCGTTTTCCGACAGAAACTCTTCCAGGTCCATGTATTCCAACTGGAAAGTATCTCCGTCATAGGGAAGGGTTTTGTCCCATAAGGTGGGTCCCAAGAACGCCGACTGGGGGACCGTCGGACTATTACTCTCATCATCCAGCTTCTTTTCCTTGTCTTTATCTTTACTAAATGCTGCAGAAAAGGGGGAAAGTTGGACTTAACAAAGGGAAAAAAAACCCCAAAAACGTGGCTTTTTTTTTTTTTTTTTAATCGCCCTTCTTGGCCTCTGCTACAAAATACCACCTTCACTGTTCTCACAAACCCTGGGGATCTTCTCTGGCTGCTGGCTTTTGTGGATCTAGAGTTAAAAGTTCAGACAGGACATGGATCTCTGCCTGTTTTTCAACATCTTCCTATTTACTTTGGAAGCAAGCACTCCTTGGGACAGGGCTACAGACTGATTTAGGATATAAACAAGGGAACACAGTTTTCAGTACATTATTGGATGAGACAAAGAATTCAGATCTACAGTGGCAAAGGAACACC
Source organism: Mungos mungo (assembly GCA_004023785.1). Classification (NCBI taxonomy): domain Eukaryota; kingdom Metazoa; phylum Chordata; class Mammalia; order Carnivora; family Herpestidae; genus Mungos; species Mungos mungo. The sequence goes on from PISW01007973.1 coordinate 70,447, forward strand.
TGCCGTGACATACAATTGCTATGATTTTTAACAAAACAGCCAGTAACCAGGCATGATTTCCCTTCCACGAAATTCATTACACTAACAATATGAGGTCATTCAGACTCAGCCAGCGAGCTAGGGATTCTAATGTTGGTATAGCAGGGACTCTGCACCCTCTTTTGAAACCATGAATTGAATACTACATACTTGATTCTTTACATAGATTATCCCCTAAAATCTCCCTATAAACCTGCAAATCACTATCATACCCATCTATAAAGAAACAGAGGCTCTGAGACTTAAAGGAACTTGACCAATGCCTCATATTGGCAGAAGAGAAGATAGAACTTCCCGAACCCACATATGTTTGCTTTTAAAGCTGCTGAGGCACCTTGCATTTTACAAAAGGAGGGGTTTTTTTTTTTAAGTGTTTTCTTCCTCCTCTTCCCCAAAGGCTTAAATATGATCCAATTCACAAAAATTATACATGTATGCAATCTGTCAAAAGCACAGCTATGGGAAAGCTCATTACATACCTATGAGGGAGGTATGTCCTACCTGGAAGTACCGCTCACCCCAGGACGTCTTTAAACAGTGCTCTGGATTTTGCCCATTCTAGTACTCAGGCGAGGGTGGAATCTGGGATCAGGGAATCTGGCTTCTGAGTTTCTTCCTCAGAGAAACAGCCTCCGCTGCCATCCATTCTAATCCTCTAGTCTCATCTCCTGAGAATCTGACTTAAAACACCCACAGATGCAAAAGACTGCAGGCAGCACCTTCCTCCCAAGTGCTACTCCCTAAAGGAGAGTTAAGAGGGAAGCTATGTTTTGCAGCGGGCGAACCAAACCCCTCAACTCTTGCAATGCAACAGGTTGCCCCCTGCTAGGAGAGAAGATGCGAGTACTCCCAAGCTCTTGGTAGCCAAATGATCTTTCAAGACTTTTACACTATAAGCCGCATCGTTTGCATTTGCTACTGTGGTATGGAAGGCATGAAACCGCATCAGCCCAACTGACAAGTCCCCGGCGGCACCAGCTCAGTTCGGCGCCTCCTCGCCCGACCCCTCCTCTCCCGCTCCGGCCAAGGTTGCCTGCGGAGGTTTGGGACTTACCAAGAAAGGGCTCAAGCCAGAGACGGCTCCTGCGCAGTTACACGTGAGCCTGCTCCGCTCTCCCCTCCCACCAGGAAAAGTGCACGGGGAAAGTGTCAGAGCTGGAGGCGTGCACAGCTTCCCGCCCGGAGACCACTCCCCGCCCCCCTCCACCGCCAGCCCCATCCCCCAACCCCCTTTTTGAATTACCCTTCGCTGGGAAAACACGCGTCTAGGCTCACACCTCGCAAGTTGCTGATGCTAACGAACACAGAAACAGCAGCGCGATCCCAATACCCGGGGTACGCTGCGAGACCACCCCCCAGCAACAGAACCGGGCCGTCTGGTTTCCCCTCCCCAGACCGGGCAGCTCTGCCCTTAGCGCAGGCGGTTTCACTCTGCGTGCCGGTGACCCTCAATCTAGGGAGCACTGACCTGTCAAGTTAGGACTCCCACCTGCGCCGCAGGACCGGGACCCAGGGAGCTTGGGTCGGTCCCAGCGCTATTTTAAACGTTGCTTGGTGAGGGGATCCCCCACTTTGGGGGGAAGAGGGAGGATGATGGGTGGGCTCCTCAAATTTCATCAAAGCAGGGATAGGGTGCCAGGGGACAGGGAGGGAGGGGACGGATGCTCCAGCAGGGCAGCCCAGCCAAGGAAGGGGACCCCAGGGAGCGTCCTTTCATCCCAGAGCGGGGCAGCCAGGAAGGCAGCGCTCACCGTCCTCGTGATGAAGGGGTAGCTTCAGCGGGTTCTCCAACAAGGACCTGAGCACGCCGTAGGGAGGTGGAATAAAGGTGGGATTCAGGGGGAGCTGTCGGGACATTTTCTCCATCGCGATGCACTCAAATGTTTTTCTTTAAAAAGAAAAAAAACCCAACCGCCCCCCAAAATGTTGCTGAGCTTTTTCCTCCGTCCTTTGCCAAAAGTATTCGCTTTCAAGGCGGTGGAGACAAGAAAAAAATTACTTATATCTTTATAAATACATCTGCATGAGAAAATAAAAACAAAAAACTTTCGGGTTCCCAGTGCAGGCGGTCCCCGGAGAGCGCGCCAAGTGCCCGCAGGCTCCTCGGCGACGTGCAGGATGCTCTCACCTGCCTCGAACCCCTCGTCCTGCAAAATAATTCAAAATTGCGAAAAAGAAAGAAAAAATATGCAGATGGCTGCAGAAGGGCGGAAGGCACCGCGCCGGCCCGGCCCCCACGCGCCTGCACCCGAGGCTGGGCGCCGTCCCACCCCACCCCCCACCCCGCGCCGGCGGCCGCTGCTCCCCCGCGCTCCGCGGCCCCGCTGCGCCGGGCTCAGCGCATCCGGCGGCCCATGTGCCGCGGCCCTGACAAGAGTGACGTCAGGGCCCGCACCGCGCGCCGATAGGCGTGCAAGGGCGGGGCCACGCGCGGCACCGCCCGCCAGCCCCGCCCGCTCCGCCCGCCCCGGAGCCACGTGTTTAGCGTCGTCGCGCGCGCGGATTTTTCAGGACCATGCAACGCTGGGCTGCAGTAGAGACAGGTGCCAGATCCCTGGATCACCCACCTGGGCGAAGAACCCAACTTTTTCAGGTTAGGAAGAGAAATGAGGAATTTCTTTCCGTAGTTTTCAACCTGGGAACAACCTGGAAAGTCACACACACACACACACACACACACACACACAGCCACTTGTCATGGCTGCATCCCAGATCAATGAAATCATCCCTCTGGGCTGACATCCAGGCTCACAGTTTTTAAAGTTCCCCAGGGTGGTTCCAGTGAGCAGCAGGTTTGGGAATGACTGATTTAGATCAAATGGAAGGTAAATACTCTTTTAAATATTTCTCCTGGCCAAAATAAGCTTATTTCTCCTGGCCACAGCCAAGCTTAGCACCCTCTTTCTTGCCTGTTCCCAAAACTACTGAAAAATAATTACATCCTAGAAGTTCTAGCGAGATATAAAAAGTAAAGTGAAAAGGGGAGGGACCAATGTCAAGGACTTCCCCTGCTGTCAGGAGGGCATTCATAAGGATACCCCACTTGCTTGGGATTGAGTAAGGGCAGAGGAGAGATACGGATACACTGATGGGATTTCAAGAATATTTGCTGTGGCAGAGTACAGATGACGGTGCCTTGATCAAGGCACAAGGTTGCACAGTAATTAAAATGATTTTGTAAAGTAGTTTTTAAGAAGGGTCTTGGTCTTCATTGCCATCGAAGTGGCCTCAGCAACTGGCTCTGGGGGCTGGGGCCTGCGAAGCTCACGGTCCCTGGGGCACTGTGCATGTGTAGTGCGTGGAGCCTTCTCTCTGAGTTGGGTGGACGCTGGTGTCAGGGCTGGAGAGCTCAGGCAGGTAGGCAGGTCCTCCCCTCCGTTCCTATAACTCCTCACTAAAATCAGGTACTGTCATCTGGGGAAGAAGGGTCTGCAGGAAGGAATAGGCACAAATTAAAGAAAATGTTCTTTGGGGGCACCTGGGTGACTCAGTCAGTTAAGTATTCAATTTCTGCTGAGGTATTGATCCCACCGTTGGTGAGTTCAAGCCCCGCATCAGGCTCTGTGCTGATGGCTCAGAGCCTGCAGCCTGCTTGGGATTCTGTGTCTCCCTCTCTCTCTCTGACCCTACCCGTGCTCATTCTCTCTCATTCTCTCACTGTCTCTCTCTGTCTCTCTGTCTCTCTCTCTCTCAAAAATAAATAAACATTTAAAAAATTGGAAAAAAAAAGAAAATATTCTCTCAATGAGATATAAAGGCGAAAGGCTGTCTCTGGGGTGAGATATTGCAGAGTCTTGGAGGGTTCTACTTCCCTGAGGCCCCCAGGAGGTGAGGTGCACAAGAAAAGGCACCTGAAACCAGAGATCAGAAGGGCCATAAATAGGCACAGGACAGGATGCCAAAAGTCAAATATCTTACCCTCTGAGCTGGGCTGTGATCGAGTGACCTCTACAGTTCTCTTCACTCTAAAATTATATTGAGGGGGTGCCTAAGGGGCTCAGTGGGGCAAGTGTCTGACTCTGAGCTTCAGCTCAGGTCATGATCTCATGGTTCAGGAAATTGAGCCCCACATGGGGGCTTTGTGCTGACAGCGAGGAGCTTGCTTGGGATTCTCTCTCTCTCTCTCTCTCTCTCTCTCTCTCTCTCTCTCTCTCTCTCTCTCTCTCTCTGTTCTTCTCCAACTCATGCTCACTCTCCCTCCCTCTCTCTCAAATTAAATGAATAAAATTTAGTAAATAAAATTATAACAAAGAGGTATCATTCTGAGAAAGCATGGTGATGCTTCAAATTTTAGCCAAATTTTGAAAGCAACAGACTTTTAGCTAATGACATATACATCGATTGAGTACCAACTGAGTGCCAGAACTGTGCCAGGATTGGGGAGAAAAAGATGGGTAAGACGCAATTCTGACGTAACAGGGTATGGCCTGACGTATGTGAACATTATAATATAGTCTTAAAAGACCAAAAATGGATAGATGAAGGAGGCACAAGTACTTATATTAGGAGAGGGATTCCAGAGAAGGTATCTGAACTGGGCTTGGAGAAAAAGGTCTCTCCTGAACTTCTCAAATCCCTCAACCCCATTATACAGTTTTTCACAGAAGAAAGGACTCTTCCACTATCCTTCAGAGAGGAAGAGGCTATTTCCCTGCCTGCCTGCCAGCCCATTCATTAACTAGGATAGCTGAGAGCATCCGCTCAGACCGGTTAGAAACAGATTATAGACTGCAGGTGCACAAAAGGAGAACAGCCCGCTAGCATTCCTCAGCACATCCAGGATGCTCTCCTTGCTCATGGTTTCCTGCACTTTCTCGCTTGCTCATGACACCCCTATCCATTCAAGGAATCTGGTTTCCCAGAGCGAACTTTTCCTTACTATTGGAGAGAGTCTAACATTGTGGCTTGAAAATTACATTTCTAATTGCAAATGGATACACTGGAATCCTGGTTGATCAACCAATTTTGGGGGGATTTGGTTATTTTCTTTTTTTTAGGTTTTCTTCATTTTGAGGGAGAGAGAGAGAGAGAGAGAGAGAGAGAGCGAGAGAGCGCGAGCGAGTGCAAGTGGGGGAGGGGTGGGGAGAGAGCGGGAGAAAGAGAATCCCAAGCAAGCTCAGTGCTGTCAGTACAGAGCCTGATGCAGGGCTCGAACTCACAAAACTGTGAGATTGTGACCTGAGCAGAAACCAAGAGTCTGATGCTCAACCAACTGAGCCACCCAGGGGACCCATTGGGAATTTGGTTCTTATAATTCAGTTCCTCTGATCAACTCTGGACATAGGCCACATGGAGTACCAGCCCCTTAGAGCAGGATGTGGAGGATGCACAGTATTCGTAATGCAGAAATCAGGGATGGGAATAGGAAAAAAGGAACTCCAGAAGAAAATGGCATGGGGACAGATATGGAGAAAGGACATTGGCAGCCACAGATTGTGAAAATGTTTTCATTCCTCTTGGATAAACAAAGTGAAATTACTGTAACACAGGGTAGAGATATGTTTTACTTTATTTTTTTAATGTTTATTAATTTTTGAGAGAGAAAGAGAGAGAGAGAGAGAGCAGGGGAAAAGGGAAGAGGGAGAGAGAGAATCTTAAATAGTCTCCACGCTCAGTATGGAGCCCAAAGTAGGGCACCATTCCACACCCTGGGAGAATGACCTGAGCCAAAATCAAGCATCAGACACGCAATCAACTGAGCCACCCACGTGTCCTGAGGTATGTTTTAATTTATAAGAAACTGCCAAGCAGTTTTGTTCTCTGCATTAGGTGAATTCTCCTGCCTTGCCAGCAGCAGCTGAGGGTTCAGGTTGCTCTGGATTCCCACCAACATTTGGTGGTGTCAGTTTCTTAAAATTTTAGTCATCTTTAGTGGGTGGATAGTGATGTCTCATTGTGCTTTGAAGTTGAATTTTCCTGATGACAAATGATGTTAACCACTTTTTCATGTGCTTATTAGTCATTGTAGATTTCCCTTTGCAAAATGTCTGTTCAAGCTCCTGGCCCATTTTTAAATTGGGGTGTTTGTCTTGTTATTACTGAATTTTGGGAGTTCTTTATATATTTTGGATACAAGTTCCCTTGCCAGATATATGTGTTGTGAATATTTGCTTCCAATCTGTGGCTTGCCCATTAGTGTTTTTACATTGTCTTTCCAAGAGCAGAGTTTTGATGAAGTTCAATTTGCTGATTTGTTGTTTTTTTTTTTTTTTTTAAGATTATTACTTTTTGTGAACTGAGACACCTTTGACCACCTGGAGTCTTGGAGAGATTTTCCTCTAAAAATTTTATAGTTTAAATCTTTTTCACATAGGTCTACGCCCCATCTCAAATTCATTTTGTATATGGTGTTGAGGTAGGGATTGAAGTTCTTTTTTTGTTTATCTCATGGGGACTTCCAATTGTTCTAACAGCCTTTGTTGAAAAGACATTCACACCGCCCCGCGCCCCCCCCCCCCCGCCTTGAGTTGATGTGGTGAATTTATATGGCCATATATTTGTGGGAAGTCAAAACCTTTGACCTCAAGGGACAAAATATTCAAAGACAGAATAAATGTTATTTGTAAGTTTCCTAGGCTCTGATTGTTATCAAGCAACAGAAAAGTTCATCAAAGTTCATGGCTAACATGAATGGTTTGCTTTCAGTGGCTCATTTGGTTTGTTACAAGACGGTCTACAAAGTTGTCTACATTAACTTAAATAAAAGCCTGGAGGCAGAAGCAATGGCCAACTTGCTGTTTGTGTACATGAGCAAATATTCATCTCTTGGATGCTTTTGGTTACCACTATCAATATTCCAATGCTTTAAAAAAAAAAAAAGCCAAAATTAAATCCTTTGTTGGAAAATTCCAAACAAATAAATATTATAAAAAGAACACTTGACAAGTCAAGGAAAAGCTCTTCAATTGTCTCTTCAAGGAGGGAAGGATAGTAGAGGCTCCTGAGATGTGAAACTGTTCTAAAAATAAGAATGAACAAAGAAGAAAGGTTTCTTAGAACCAACTTCTTAAAAGATGCCAGCACAGCCTGACTCTGCTCTGAAGCTCTGGAAATCAGCCTTCTGCCCAGCTAGTGGTTTCCACCTGTCTAGTCATTTCAGGATTTTGAGCAGCGAAGACTTTCACTAGTAGGTTGGGTAAGGAAGCCTTTCTCGAAGCCCAGGGGGTGCAGCTGTGAAGCAGTCATCTTGGCCCCAGCTCCGCAGGTCTGCAGGAAGAGCTTTGTGGCATGAGCAGTGGCTGTGTTTCAGATTCCCAATGGGTGTGAAACCTTGCTGAGCATACAATGCCTGCCACTGTACCCTACCGAGCACTGGGAGCATGGGGTGGACAGAGCCCAACTCTGTGGTTATGAAGGGCTTTATACACCAACGAGCCAAACCTCTAGATGAACCTGTTTATCTTGTTGCCAGAAAGGGCACTTTGTCCAAGGAATTAATTCAGAAGTGAAAGGCATCACATGGGAGTTCAGCTGGATACACCTAACCCAGCGCGTCCTTCTCCTTCCCGAAACCTCTAACCCAGCGAAAACACCGAACAGGAAAATTATATTTCATTAGCTTCATTCCTGGAGACCCTCAAATCAATTTGCTCGAGACAGGAACATGCAAACCCGAAACAAAAAGACATGTGTTGGGAATGCTAAGCTCCCCTCCAAAGGATGACTCATGTAAAAGACCATGGCTAGGCTTTCCTACCCTTTCTCTGAGTCTTGTGCTCTAATAAATCTGAATGGGGAAGACTAAGACAAGTATAAGAAGCAGTAAGCCAAGGGTGTGCCTTGCCTTGATTCTGTTTAAGAGGCAGAGGCTTTATGTAAGTGTGATAAGAAGGTAGGAGAAGGGAAACAATATAGAAGAGAAAGAAAGAAAAGAATGTACGTGGCAAAAGGAGAGAAAAAAAAAATCAGTGCAGTGTGTTGCAGAGGAATGGTCTGGGGCCATACATACCTTGGTATTTACTACTACTCCTACTAAAATAATAATACCAACAACATGAAGAGGGGAAGTGTAAGATTTAATGGAAGGAGGCAGAGATGAAAGGAAAGAGGGAAGCCAGGTTATGGAGGCAAGAAGGCCTTTATTGGGATCTGCGATTACCGGGTGAGGTTCCGTGACTCCGGGAGTGGAGAGTCAGGGAAGTCGCGCCTGATAGGCGATGGGCAGGGGGTTTTATGGGCGATGGGTGAGGGGCTTGATCTTGGAGCTCCATGATTGACTGCTTCCAAATGGGGCAGGACATCCCAGGTCTGCAGGTGAAGGGCAGGGAGGTCGTCTGTGCACGTGTTCTCCTCCAGCCCCCGGAGAAATGGCCGCTCGGTTGCCATCCCAAGGTGACTACCAAGGTGACTCTTACATTCCGACCTTTTTGGTGTTATGGGGCGACGTCAAATCTCTGGCTACTTCCTGCTGAGATCGGGGCGACGTTATGATCGGGGTCTGTGGTCGGAATGGGAGAGTATTGGTGAGCCAACAGCAGGTGGGTGGCGGCACAGTTGGCGAATCTGGATACCAGTTCCTGCAAAAAGTTGGAAAAACAGTGGAGCAGACACAGCCCCAGTAGGGTTAAGAGGAGTAATGAGATTATGGGTTGGGCCAGGGTGGACGAGAGGCTAATTAACCATGGAGAGCAGTTGAAGAGGCTTTCATACCAATTTTGGTTTTTGGCTCCTTACTTTTGCCCTTTCTTGTAGATGGCCATGAACCACGGCTAAGATATCTTAAAGGGAAGTGGGAGGGGGTAAGAGATAGTTCAGTCAGAAGTGTTTGTAAAAAGCCTGAAAACTGGGACGTGAGGTCAGTGAGGACCTGCTTCGTGAGTATCCTCTGGGACGTTGTTGGAATGTTCTGAAAGGGGGCGTTTGCTAATTCTGAGGGTGAGGGGTCCCGTGGGGTGTGAGTACCAGGAGTCAGGGACCTCCTCGGGGATGGGTGACAGTGGGGTGTGTTTGATATTTGAGATATGCACCCAAGGCTTATGGCCCAACAATTTGACTGCTGTAGGGGTGGTAAGGATAACGGTGTAGGGCCCTTGCCAGCGTGGGGCTAGGGGAGATTTACCACGGGCCTTAAGAAGGACTGAGTCTCCGGGGTTTATGGGAGGCTGATATGAGGTAGTAGCGGTGGGAGAAGGGAGGGATCTATCTGCGTGTTGTAGAAGTAGGTGTCGAAGTAGGGTGAGGTAGGGAAGATAAGAGGCCAGTGGGGGAGATGGTGTGGGGAGGGAGGAGGTAAGGAGGAAGGGCCTTCCGTATAGGAGCTCGAAAGGACTGAGGCCTGTTGGGCCTCGAGGAGCTGCCCGCAGGCGAGTTAGTGCCAGGGGCAGTAGCTGGGGCCAGGAAAGACGAGTCTCAAGAGAGAGTTTGGTCAGATGGTCCTTCAGGAGACCGTTGGCTCATTAGACCTTACCCGAGGACTGGGGGTGATATGGGATGTGAAGTTTCCAGGTTACCCCAAGGGCCTTAGAGACCTGTTGGGTGACCGAGGAGATGAAGGCCGGTCCATTATCCGACTGTATGGAGCGCGGTAGGCCAAATCGGGGGATGATCTCCCTGATCAGGACATCAGTCACGGTTGAAGAGTCCTCGCCTGAGGTGGGAAAAGCCTCTATCCAACCTGAAAAGGTATCAACCATGGTGAAGAGGAAGCGGAGTTTCTTATGTCGGGGCATATGAGTAAAGTCTACCTGCCAATCTTCTCCTGGTTGGTGACCCCGGAGTTGGTGAGTGGGGCCTGGGTGGCGGAGTCCACCTTGGGGACTCACTGAGGAGCAGACAGAACACTGTTGGTAGGTCTGAACTATTATTTGGTGTAGTCTTGGGTGATGAAAGAGGGGGCTGAGGAATTGGAATGTGGCCTGAGGGCCTATATCTAAAGTTCTATGAATGTCCGATATAAGTTGGGGAGCTATTTTGTCTGGTAAGGCTATGCGGTTGTCCACATAGATCCATTTAGAGGTAGTTACAGCCCCTTGGAGGGAACAGTAGTGATCCCTTTCAGCCTGGGTATAACTTGGGGAATAGTCCTCGGAGAGGAATAAGATGGGGGTGGGCTCAGTTCCCAATGCTGTGAGTCGGGCGGTACGGTCTGCCTTATTATTGCCACAGGCCACCCCTGTAGTTAGTGGCTGATGTCCTTTACAGTGGACAATGGCCACCTCCTGAGGGAGCTTTAGAGCCTCCAGGAGGGTTGCTATGTGGGGCCCATTAATGATTGGAGTTCCCCTGGTGGTGAGAAAGCCTCTTTCATTCCATAGGGTGGAATGAGTGTGAGCAATTAAAAAGGCATATTTGGAATCGG
>PISW01007974.1:0-80676 GCA_004023785.1 Mungos mungo
TCCCTGTCCCCCCCCACCCAGACTCAGTCTCCCGGTTGGAAGGATGCGATGAGTGTGCCAAGGCCTCGGACACTCAGTGAGGGTACCCAAGAGTGATCCGGTGATCATTTAAGGGGTCCTGGGGTCACCTTTGTTTGCAAGATTGCCGGGGGACACTCTGAGACACAAAGTTTCCTGAAACACTCAAGTGTGAAGCTGGCTGGTTCCTCTTCTCTCCCCACAATGATTTCTTCACCTCCACCACTTATTTTACTGGAGGAAAGTCCCAGAGAAGTCCTCAGAATAACCAAGGCAGGGACTCTGACATCACTTTGTCCTGGTAGAGAGAAGACAGCAAATCCAGCTGCACACCCAAGAGCTGGGCGTGGGGCTGGGCAGGAGGCTAGCCTGGGGACAGCCTGACACTCCTACCTGGAACACTAGACAATATGGGTGCAGAGAAAGTTCTGGAAAGAGAAAAGGAGTGTGGAGTCTTTGACAGTTAGGCTTGTGATGTCAGCAATGTGCATTTCTACAGAGAGGGGCGCGGTAAGAGAGGTGACCTTCACGTATCCAAAGATAATGAGAGCTAATGCAATTTATTCTTGCAACAAACACACACTTACTAAGCACCTGTTGTATACCGGACATCCTCCTAGGTCCCGGGAGGTCAGGATTCTGGTACCTCGGGCTCTCTTTGAGAGTCTGAGAGCATAAGAAGAGAACCAGAGGGCTTTAAAACGCCCCAAGGGAAGCAGTCAATGGCTCTGGGCCCTGGTTTCCATCTTTGTGAAAGAAGAGGGCCAGACAACAGGTTCCTCTGGCCCCTTCCCGCCAGCCCTCCTGGGTTTGCACTGAAGCCCTCAGAGTGTGTGGGACAAAATTCCACCTCACATGCCAAGATCTCAGGGGCAATAGGGAAAAAAACTGACCCCAAAGAGTCAACTGTGGGATCTGAGCCCGACCTTCAAAAGGAAGACACGTGGCCCATCCCAAACCCTGGCACAGAAGTGTGAGACTAGACTCTCTCCTCCTGCGTGTGTCAGATGGCGGAGGGTGCCAGACACGCGCTGGCCACAATCCTGTATCTTTCCCCCAAACGGGTGAGGATTAATTATAAACCGAAGACCTCCGTGTGCTGCAGGAAAGCAGTCGGCGCCCCGCCTCCTGAATCTTGCTGGGAGAAAGGACACCCTCCGAGGACCGTGTGCCAGATGAGAATGCACGGCACCGAGCCCGCTGGGCGTTCGGCCGCAACCCCTCCTGGGCCCCCTACGCTTCCCCCCCACACTTCCCTCCTACAACCATTCTAAAGAGCTTCAAAGACCCACGTTTTCAAATCCTTCCAGCAAAGTGTAATTTACTCAAAAAGAAAAAGTTCTTATAACAAGTATGAGTCATCAGAGAAAAGGGGAAAAGAAACAAACACCAAAGGGGTATGGTCTAGCGTTGGGCAGATTCGGGAACAGAGGTCCGGGCGTCACCAGAGCAGCTCATGGACGACATGACCCTCCTTCGCTGGGGGGAGAAAACAAAGGACATGGGAGAGGCACGGGGGCACGTTTCCGGGGGGACCACGATTCAGGGAATCGTCCAACGCAGATGGATGGTCAGGAGGCACGCCCCCTAGACCACGCTGCGGGTGGGTCTGGGCCAAATTCAACAGGGCCAGTGGTCCATATGCCTCAGATCCTGACCCCTGCAGGGCCACCCAGCTCCTCAACACTGGGGTGACTGCCAAGACTCTGCCCCCCACTTTCCTGACCGTGGACATTTACAGGAGCCCCGACCCCCCTCTGCCCCGCGTCTGACTTCGGCTACATCAGATCAGGAATAGTAGGAACCTGGGAAACATCCTTCGCCCCTCCCGCGTCCACGGGCAATCGCGGCCCTTTCCAGACTTAGCATCCGAAGCGTCCTTAACCCAGAGCCCCTGCTGTTGGTCATCCATCGGCAAACCGAGTTTAGGTTCTCAGTTTCCGCCTGGTCAGAATCCTGCCGGTCATTTCCTGTTCCTCACGCCGCTTTGGGGAATGTTTCCCAGGAACTAATTCAAGGGACTTTCTCCCCCTAATTATACCATATACGCACAGATGTTCACTGTCGGTAAACACCAGATGGCTTTCACTTTTCAACAAAAGCTGAGTAAGTAAGTAGCATCTCCCTCGGGCCCCTCACACACCAGGAGCCTCCACACGACACTCTGTTTACTTGTTGCAATTTCACGTGTAGAGACGATCTTCCCAAACTCTCAGAGGAGGGAGCTCAAAGTCAGGTCCGTGAGGCGGCCAGAGTGAGGTCACACCTGCTGAGTGGTGGGCGGGGCTTGGAACCCACGATTCAGCAGGGCTGAGACGCGGCCAGGAGAGCGCGCACGCGCATGCGCACGAGCACAGGCACCACCCCGAGATGGCACGGCAGGCAGACACGGAATGTCTGAAAGCACTTTTATGAAGTGTCACGGGGACCCGGGGACCTCGGCTGTGATTAATCACATCTGTTTGGGTTTTTAAAATTGAGGTTCTTTTTTTTTAAATTTTAATGTTTATTTGTTTTTGAGAGAGAGACAGAGCATGAGCAGGGGAGGGGCAGAGAGAGAGAGGGAGGCACGGAATCCGAGTCAGGCTCCAGGCTCTGAGCTGTCAGCACAGAGCCCGAAGCGGGGCTCGAACCCACGAACCGTGAGATCATGCCCTGAGCCGAAGTCGACGCTTCACCGACCGACCCCCCAGGTGCCCCGACGCTGCCTGTGCTCCTTGCAGCTGGCGTCATTTGATTTTTCCTCCCTTCCCTGTACCGCTCCTCCCCTTTGTATTTCTCGTCATTATCTGTCCCTGGATATGCTTCCTTTCTGAGTCCCTTCTGCACCAAGCCCCAGGCACTCTGGTTCCCCCCCATGGTGGTCTGTCCCAGGGCCTTGTGGTTTTTAAAAAATGGTTCAAGGGCGCCTGGGGGGCTCAGTCGGTTGAGCATCCGACTCCTACTCAGGTCATGATCTCATCGTTCAGGAGTTCGAGCCCCGCAGTCGGGCTCTGCTGACAGCTTGGAGCCTGGAACCTGCTTCAGATTCTGGGTCTCCCTCTCTCTCTCTCTGTCCTTCCTCTGCCTGAGCTCTCTCCTTCTCAAAAATAAATACATATTTTTTAAAAATCTGAAAAAATAAAAGAGCACCGCGGTTCCACACTCGAACATGGGGTACAAGTGTCACACAAGAGGACGCCTGTCTGGACTCCGTGCTCAGGGACCTACCTGTGTTCTGAGCAGGTCCCTGTCGGGGGTGGGGGTTAGACCGCGGGCTGGTGGCTGCATGAGGGATGGCGGCCCCAGCAGGGGCCCTGCCACCGCGGGCTGGCGGAGGGCTGGGGTCCGTGTGGGGCTTAGCGAGGGGCCCCCGGGCCCCCGCCCACCGGGCACAGCTCTCTGCTTGTGAAAGCGGCTTCCATTTTTGCGCCAGGCTCAGGGTGTGGGCGTCTTCCTCTCTCTGCTGAGAGCTCGTGACTTCTTAGCGGCAGGAGCACAGGCTCCGCGCCACGCAAGCGGCCTCTGACCCCCCACCATCCGCACCCGCCTCGACGCTCGCCCCGGCTCAAGGATTCACCCCTCCGCGCCTCAGCCTCCTCATCTGTATACTGGGCACAGTAACAGCCCCTGGCCCCTATCCTCGATCCCACACCACCCTTCACAGGCTGCTTCGGGCTTCGTGTTCCCAATCAGGTCGTTTGTGTCTAAAACAGAGGACACGAGGCCCGAAAGCCCCTTTGCCCGAGTCCAGGTGAAATGCACAAGGCACAAAAGGCCCTTTCTGGCTCTGAGAATAAAGGGCCTTTCCAGAAGCCGCGAGCTCGGAGAAGCGAAAACATCCCCCGTGAAAACAAACAGCTGAAAACCTCGGGAGGCCGCGAGGCAGCCGGAGCCGGTCCCCGGAGGGCCGGGTGGCACCGCGGTCCCCGAGGCAGAGCAGGGAGCCCAGAAGTCTCGTTACTCGGAGGAGCGCGGCCTCTCCGGGGCGGCCCAGCCGGCTCGCACCTCTGCTCTCCACTGAAGCCGAAGCAGAGCCTTCGGAGGGTCCGGTCCGCCCCAAAGCCCTCCCTGAGGGCCCCTGGCTTCCACACTCAATTCAATCCCGAGACCACTTCTTGGCCGTGTAAGAATGCTCTTCGGTCCTGGGAACGTGCAGAGTAAGGCACCCTCTGAAGCCGGCTGTGTGCACAGATTTGCTTCTTCACTTTTCAGCACCTGTGTTGGAACTTTTCCAGGCACGAGGAACGCCGTGTAATAAAGCAGCCATGGCCTCTGCCCTCGGGATTCCTTCGCGAGGTCATTTAATTACAACTAAGTGGGAGTCACAGCTCACGGAGTTACAATCCATGGGGTCATAGTGGAAACACATGAAGGAGCAATTGATTCAGACCGAGGCTCGTAGGAGAACGGGGTAAAGAGTGAGGGTTTTGAAGAATGAATGGACGCTCACCAGTCCCCAAAACAGGAAACCCTTCCTACGGCCTCTGCGTTTCTTGAGTCCTTGCAACACTCCATGGAAATTTACATTCTCTTTTTCATAACATCTTTTTCACAGATTCTAAAGATAAAGGTACTTGCAAAGATTTGATGGCGTGAGGATATTAACTTGGGTCTCACTCCCCCGTAAGCTCATGATCTTTACCATTTGACGCAGCAACCTTTTTATTTATGTATTTATTTATATGTTATTTATTTAAAAGTTTATTTATTTTTGAGAGAGAGAGACAGAGTGTGAGCAGGGAAAGGTCAGAGAGGGAGACACAGAATCCAAAGCAGGCTCCAGGCTCTGAGCCGTCAGCACAGTGCCTGACACAGGACTCGAACCCACAAACTGTGAGATCATGACCTGAGCCAAAGTCAGACGCTTCACCAACTGAGCCACCCAGGCGCCCCCAATATTTTTTAAAAAAAATAATTTTTAAAATTCCTTAGGGCTGAGGACTTTGGAAACGTGCAGGAGGGCAAGGTGACTGCGGGGCCAGGCAGTCTGGGCGCTGGGCGGAACTCTGCCATGTCCATGCACCAGGAGCCTGAGCAAATGACTCAACTTCCCTGGCCCCTTATCTGTAAAATGGGGACAGTGATAGAAGTGGGCTGTTTTGCAAAGAATGAATGATTTCAATATGGGACTTTGGGCGTGTTGGTATATCTGGTCTCGGCCCGAGGGGTGGGAGGGGGCCCAGAATTTAAGCCAACCCCACCCCTGGGGTTTAGGAGCCATCAGAATACACGTTAAGCTGATGGTTCCCGAGTCCCTGGAACATCCATCCTTCCTGCCTCTCTGCTCCTTGGAGGAAACGATACGGCTCTCCTTTCCCCGGGCTGAGAGCCGGGACGTGCCCTCTGGCTGCTCCCACTCCAGGGACATTCAGAGGACGTTGGAGAATAAATAAAAGGACCACGTGACGGAGGCATTCTGCAAGGCAAGCACCACCCGTGGGTGACAGAGCGGCTCTCAGCCAAGGCGGCCCGGCCCCGCACGGACAGACAGCGGCCCCGGACAGAGGTGACTGCATTGTCCCCATAATCCCCCCGGGCGCCGGGACAACGGGCGGCGGACACGGCGCAGCGAGGCAGCCACGCGTGCTGTCCGCTGGGCGCAGCCCCCGACTCCGGTCCGGGCGTCCCTGCCGTCCAGCCGACTTGCCCGGCAGCTGGTCGTGTTTTGTCTTGCTCCCCCCTGCCCTCCCCCCCACCGGCCACAGACACATCTGTTTCCCAGCCTGGCACCGAGAAGACCAGGACGGGAGAGAGACCTGCCTACGGCCAGACAGGCGGCATAGACTCACCTTTCTCGACTCTGCCTCAGGGTCCGTTTTCACCGCCTGTGTTTCGTGCAAAGCACAAGGATGTGGGTATATTACTTTCATTTCAATAAAACCCGAGGGTTTACCGAAAATCTTACACGCCTCGTCAGGCAGCTGCTCTTCCCATGGAAATCAGGGTAAGATGCAGGTGGGGAAGGGACACAGTCCACAAGGCAGAGGCCAGAATGGCCCATCGGGAAGGTCCCCACGGGAGCATCTGTTCTGAGTCTGTTGAACGGAGGGGGACTGGCACACGTACTAGGATCGGCGCGATGTTAGTGACCGTCCAGACACCCTCATGCCAACGTAAGTGACCCTCTGTAACTTAAATGGCTCCCTTTGCAACCGTAGTATAAATGTGAGGTACTGTGATCGCTTCAGACACTAAACCCTTTCACGTGCGAAGTAGAAAGGACCAAAGGTCAGGTCAGAACGTTACCTTGCACCTGCAGTTCAAGGCGGCCCCCTCACTGGAGGGGACATCTGTGCCTCATGCCCAGCGTCCCCTTAACACCTGGGAACGTGCCCGAGCCGCCAATCACGAAGCCCCACCTCCCTGCCCCTCGGATGTGCACGTGACCTGAGTTGAGCCCATCGGGGTCCTTTCTAAGGGAATGATTGACACTCAGGCTCTCTCTTCCCTGGGGATTGACACCCCAAGACCCTGGGCGCTTTCTGCTGCACGAGGCTGCCTCGGGCTAAACTCAAGAGAAGAGAACTGAGAGGAAGCGTGCTTGGGCCCCGCCCGGACCCCAGCCCCACCTACAGCCCAGTGACCCCGCACTTCCCAGTTTAGAGCGCCAGCCAATTCCCCTTTTCGCTCCAACGCCCTTGAGCTCGCAAACAAATGAATTAAAACCCAGCGTCCCAAGCGAAACTTCCCCCCAAAGAACTATTTCCCCAGATCACCCTCGGTCACTGGCTCGCTTCAAACTGGGCTGAGTTCTCAACCCGAAAGGAACTCTGCAGGCCGCTCATGGAGACCGAGATGCCTTTGGAGGTGATGAAACCGTTCTGGAAGGGGACGGGGTGACACCTGCTCGACGCTGGAACGGGCTTTAACACCACCAAGTCCTACCCTTTAGAAAGGGTCAGTGAACAATGTGATGGGACTGAAACGGGAAGGAAAACGCAGCCCGAAGAGACTCAGAACACTCCGCCCCACTGGCTGTCACCCAGGCGGGCCCGCTCTCCCGGTGGCCGAGGACAGAGGAGTAACCTCGAAAGGGTGAATTCAGCAGGAGACCTTCGGCCACACAGCAGGCTACTGCCATCAAGACAACCCCTGACAGCTGGCTCGTCGTTAAAACGGCCCTGGTCTGGGGCCCCTGGGGGCTCAGTCTGAGCATCTGACTTCGGCTCAGGTCATGATCTCACAGTTCATGGGTTCGAGCCCCGCATCGGGCTCTGTGCTGAGTGTTTGCTCAGAGCCCGGAGCTGCTTCAGACCCTATGTCTCTTCTCTCTGCTGCTCCTGTGCTCACGCTCTGTCTCACTCTCTCTCTCAAAAATAAATAAATGTAAAAAAAAAATTTTTTTTAAATAATAAATAAAATGGCCCCGGTTTGAGCAGGTGTCTGCCCACATCAAGGGCAGGGTGTGAACCGGGAATGCGAATCGGGACGTGAAATCAGTGACTCGTGTTAAGCACATATGATGTCCCAGACACAGTGCTAGCCCGATTCTAGAAGGTCATCTGACACCTCATACCTTTCCAAAAGGATCTTCGTGTCTATTAACCCTGGAGCCGCACCTGCTGAATGTACCCTACACACATACCTCAGCAGGGGAGGCGAAGTGTATTGAGAGGCTGGTTGGAACATTATTTATAAAAAGAAAAATTGGAAGCAACCCGATAGGCCAACCCCAGGGGTAACATTTAGTCCGTGACAATGCACTTGGAGAACGGAACACTCAGCCACCAGAAGAACGCCCCTCACAAAGCCTGCAGCCACACCACCGGTGAGACTGTGTTGCCGGGGGTGGCAAGCCCCCCGCGGGTGATCTGCCAGCTGTGACCGCGGGCATGCGCCGTGGCAGGGGAGCCCGCCCCCGGAGCTCACAGGGACAAAGGGAAAATGGGCCATGACAAGGCGGTGGAAGGAATTTTTTTTTCCCTTCCTGATACAATTTTTAAATCAAAGTTTTCTATGAGGGATAATTTTAGACTCACAGAAAAGCTGCAGGAGACGTACGCGGCTCCCACACCCCACACTGTTTCCAGGAGGACTGACTGCGTCTCACGTTACCGCGGGACGCTGCTCACAACCGAGACCGTTGGCGACACGCTAGACCCCGATCCGGATTCCCCGGCGCTTCTGCCCCAGGATCCAATCTGCGGCGCCACGGGCCACGCGCCCTAGTTCTGTGCGTGTTCCTGGCTTCAGTTTTTACGCTTCGGTGGCCTTCCACGGATCCGTGCAGCCGTCACACCCGTTACTTCCGGAGGAGTGTCGTCCCCTCAGAAGGGGAGCCCGTGCCCGTTACCTACCATATCCCGATCGTGGGGAACCCTTCCGCAAGGCGGGGAACCCGCTGGGGAGAAGATGCTCCCGTGCCTCCCTTCCCCCGGAAGATCATGCTCTTTCTCAGCGCGACCCTGAAGCCTTGGCGCCAGAGTTCCCAACAGTACGAATCCGTGACATGTCCGGAACAGAAGAGCACTTGGGAACAGAAACGCTCTAGGGGAACGGTCAGGAGCTCAGAGACAAAACCAAGGGTATGCCCGCCTCCCGCTCTTCCCACGAATCCGGCAAGGACCGGGAGAGAAGCGCTCTTGAGTACCTACTGTGTGCCATGCCGAAAGGCCCCCCCGAAAGTCAACCATGATCCCCACGATCCAAGCAGAGAGCGGCCCCATGTTGGCGGTCCTTCCAGCCCCCCTCCTCATGAACCGCCCGCCCCACCTCAAGGCAGGCCTCCAGCTGCCATGTCTCCATTACATGGAGGTCAGGCCCGGAGCCCGCACCCCGCACACAGCTCAGCGGCCCTAGAGGCCGGAGGCACAGAGATGTGGCACCGCTGAAGTCCCGGGAGCCACGCCCAGCCCGCGCCATCCCTGGGGATGGGGGCCCCGCGTGGGGGAGGCCTGCGGGCCGCGGGGGGAACGCAGGGCCGCGTACCTGTACCACCTCCTTCACCAGCGTCTTGTCCGTGCCGGTTTTGGCTCGCTGCAGCCCGCTGACATTCTCGCCGATCCACGTGATGAGGGCGAACTTGGACCGCTTGCTCATGGCGTCCCCGGTGGTGAAGCGCACGAAGGCGAACAACCGGACGTCATCTGCCGGCAACAGCAAGAAGAGGGCACGGGGCTCAGTGAAGGCGTCCCGAGACGGTGTTCCCGGGCGCACCGGGACAACGTGGCCGGCACTGGCCACTGACCTGGCCAACATCCCCCCATTTAAAAAAAAAAAAACACACGTTTCTTTATTTATTGAGAGGGAAGCAAGAGAGAGAGAGGGCATGAGCGGGGGGGCGGGGGAGGGGGGCGGGCTTAGAGAGAGAGGAAGAGAGACTCCCAAGTGTCTTCAGCATCCTCAGCACAGAGTCCAATGAACGTCGGGCTCCATCGCGTGAATCGATCGTGACCAGAACTGAAATCAAGAGCCTGAGACTTGACTGAGCCCCAGGCACCCCAACATTCCCTCATTTAATCCAGCAAGCCCACCGCAGGCTCTGAGCCCAATTCCTGGCTGGGACACGGAGCCTCGGAAGGGACACGTGACACTCCCAAGGCCACCTGGGCAGCTGGGGGCCATGCTGGGATCTGAACCCAGGCCTCTGTGGCCCCTATGCCTGCAACCCCGCCCCTCCCATCCCTCACATGCGCAGGGGACGCTCAAATTCGGGGTCATATCTAGGGACACCTTCCTCAAGTCTTCTGACCCCTGAGGCCCCGCTCAGAATAGGAGCTGAGCTGCGGGGTGGGAGCTGGGGGGCCCTGTGGCCCCGATCTCGCTGTGGGATAAGACGCCAGGACCGCGGGGCACGTCTAGCTCACGGCCGGCCGATAAAGAATGCTGAATGCTTTTCCGCTGGGTCCGCCCTGTTATATGGTACATACATGTTGTCACGGAAAGGCCTCTGGCGGGCTTTGTCCCCCTGGTCAGCCTCTCCCCGCCTTTTCTCACTGTTGTCGCCTCAGACAGCCCACCACTGCTGTGTGTTACCAAAATGTGTGTGATGCTCTGGAGTTTTCAGTGACGAGTGTGTGTGTGCGCGCGCGCTCATTTGGTGTGTGTGCGTGTGTGCGCGCGCGTGTCCCCATCAGGACACGCTAGGCTCTCCCGCCTGGGCACTCTCTGCGGCGGGGGCTGTCCCGGGCACGGCCGCGTCCCTGGCCTCCACTCGCCAGATGCCAGGCTCACTCCTCCGTCCCAGCTGACCCTGGTTGACCGTGACCTTCTCGCTAGTTTGGGTCCCCGTTAAATGAAGACCCTCTTTGTGTTTCCCACCAAAATCCCGTGTTTCTCGCTGAGGAAATCCGAGCTCCTTACTCAGTGTGGGTCGCGAACGGTCCATATTTTAATCGCAATGGTCGTGGAAAGCTCATCTGGACCCCGGGCAGGAGACGGCGGCGCGGGACGGTCTGGGGGGCCAGGGGTGGGGGAGACGGCGGCACGGACGGTCTGGGGGGCCAGGGGTGGGGGAGACGGTGGCGCGGGACGGTCTGGGGGCCAGGGGTGGGGGAGACCGTGGCGCCGGACGGTCTGGGGGGTCGGGGGGGGGCTCCTCTCGTCCTGGCGCTTGCGCGGCCCTTCCGGTCTCACAGGGCTCAGCTGCCGGCTTTGGGACACTCCGGCTCCCAACGACAGTGGGGACCTGTGCTTCTGAAATGCCCGTGTGCGTCTGAGCCACTTGGGGCTCTTGCTAACGTGCGGATTCCAATCTCAGATGGGGCCCCGGGGTCTGTGTTTCTAAGCGGCTGCTGGCCAAGGGATCGCGTTTGAGGGGTTCTTCCTTTTCAGCTGTTTTTATTTATTTATTTTTAATTTTTTTTTACATTTATTTATTTTTGAGACAGAGAGAGAGAACATGAGCAGGAGAGGGTCAGACAGAGGGACATATAGAATCTGCAGCAGGCTCCAGCCTCTGTGCTGTCAGCACTGAGCCCGATGAAGGGCTTGAACCCACAAACCGTGAGATCATGACCTGAGCCGAAGTCAGACACTCAACTGATTGAGCCACCCAGGCGCCCCTCAGCTGTTTTTAAATCAAGGCATCTTCCTTCCTAGACTTTCCAGGTGCTTCCGCGCTGAATCCCACCCTGCATACAGGTTTAGACACCATGATCCAATGCCACATGCCCTCTGGGTGTAAAGGAGACAGTCTGGGGACGATTAAGTTCTCTGCCTGGTTAGGACCTCGAAACCTGGGCACAGCTTGGCCAACAGCTGTCTTGAGGGGAAGCACCTGTCACGAGGGACCCACGGAACCCGGTCCTCTGTGCCCCAGACTCCTGACCCAGACGCTACAGGCCAAGAGCTCTTGGTTTCCTTCGTCTTTATAAGTTTTATTTTTTTATTCTGTGTTTTTTTTAATTTTTTTGAGAGGGAGAGAATGCAAGCAGGGGAGGGACAGAGGGAGAGAGAATCCCAAGCAGGCTCCACGCTCAGTACAGAGCCCAATGCGGGGCTCGATCCCACAACCCTGGGATCATGACCTGAGCCAACATCAAGAGTTGGAAGCTCAACTGACTGAAGCCCCCAGACGCCCCTCGTTTGGTCTTTATAATGATGCCGTGAGGTGGGCAATGGGGGAGGAGGGGACACCAGTGTCACCTTCATCAACATGCACTTCACCGGTGACAGAGGAGGCTCAGCAGTTCTGCGATGTGCCCAAGGCAATGGGGGACCGGCCAACGGGGCTGCAGGCCAGGCCTGGGTGGCTTGGATGTGTCTGCCCAGCCCCCTTCCTCCGGGGAACTGCCCCCACCCGGCCACAGGAGTCGGCACCCACTGTGGGACCCGCCCATGGGGACAGAGAAGGACAGTCTCGGGGACACTGCATGGTCAGATCGACAGGCTCGGCGACAGGCTGGCCATGGGAGGAAGGGAGGGCGTCCGGGGGCTCCCCCGTGGGGGTTAGGGCTCCCTTTCTCACCCTCACGGACTCTGACTTCATCCCCGAACACTGAGCCTCGGCTGCGACGATTTTTTTTTTTTGGTACTTCCTGGCTTTCTTTTTTTAAGAAAAAAAAAAGCCACAGTAAAAGATAAAAGGCACGGAACATAAAAGTCAACAATTTTAAAGCGTGCATTCAGTGGCATTTAGCACACTCACAAGGGTGTGCAATCACAGCCCCTGCCTCCTTCTAGAACACACGCTGGAAGGAAGTCCTTCCAGCCCTGAGCAGTCGCTCCAGACCCCCCCCCCCCCGCGCAGCCCGGGGCTACACTGTTTCCGGGTCTGCCCACTCGGGGCCTTTCACGTAGATGGAATGACACGGTCTGTGGCCTCTGGTGGCCAGCGTCCCTCCCTCAGGACGTCCACTGCGGCACCATCAGTCCCTTTTATGGCCAAATCCTGTTCCACCGTGCGGACATGCCACTCAGCTCATCCGTCCACCTGCTGAGGCGCGTCTGGGATGTTCCGAGTGGGGGCCACGTCCCGAGCGGGCCCCGGGGACTAAATCTGGAGGCTGCAGGACCCGCGTGGCCCGCTGCGGTGGAACCCTCTCCCCGACGCTGTGGCCGCTGGACGGAACTGCCGGGCCGACAGCAGGTCTGAGGGACTGACGGACGCGGCCACGTGGGGCTGGTGCAGGCGGCGTCGGCGGGGGGAGCCCGGTGGCCACGTTCTAGAAGCCGCCACGCCGAGCTGAGCCGTGGCCGGGGAGGAAAGTAAGGAGCAGCGGCAAAGTGTTTAATTAAATTGCTGCCTCCATCTGAGGGGGAGGCAGGGCCGCAGGTCGGGTGCCTCCCGGGTGGATCGGGCCCAGGAAACGCGGGGAAGCCTGTTGCCATGGGAACCACTCCATCTCCCGGGATGCCCGGGTCCCCGTGGCTGCACCAGGTCCCCACCGCCCGTTGCCCCACCGGGAAAGCTGAGAACCAAACATCGGCCGGGGACCTGGCGTGAGACGGACGCCCAAGCAGGCAGTCCCCAAGGACGCAGGAGCCTGGCCTCTATAGACCTTCCAGAACCGCAGGCCAATGTCATTCATGTTATCCTGGCTGCGGGGGAGGGGGGGGGGGCGTGGCCAGTGAGACTGCTGGCGTCTTTGAAAATCCGGGAGTCACATGATGCCGGGAAGGTTTGCTGCTCCCGGTCTGGCACGCGACACTGAAAAGTCAGCGCGCCTGCGACGGAAAAGCCCAGTGGTCGGAGCGACGTTTTCACAGCTGCCATGCAGGCGCGAAGCCTCCCCCCTCACCCCTGCAGGGGGCTCGGAGCCCAACTTGACCGCAGACTGGTTTGTCCCGGGCTGCCTTCTCCCCTCGGGACACACGGGGCCACAGCACCGCATGGGAGTGGAAAACGCCACCCCCCTCACCTCTGTCCCGTCGGCACCGCCCCTCACGGGAGAACGTGGGTGCATCAACCCAAAGGCAGCGCTAAGCCTCAGCGTCAATGTGTGCGCTTGCCCGTCCTGCCCGGGCCTGTGTGTGCGCACACGTGTGTCCTTGACATGGCCGTCACCCTCAGGGTCCCACCCGGACCCCACTGGGCCTGAGCCTCGAGAGCTGAGGGCCCAGCTGGGGGCAAGCCCGGGGGGCGGGGTGGAGTCAGGCCCAGACGCTCCCGCACCCGGCGGACCCCCCAGCTCCCTCTCCTAGTGGCCTCAGCACAGCGTCTACACTGCCTGCTCCCTCAGCCCCTCACACTCAGCCTTCTGCTCCCCAGCGTCCAGGGGAAGAGTCCAAGCTCCGGAATCCATCAGAAGCTCCCCCAACTTCATACCAGCGCTGTGAGCTGCACCAGAGGCACGGATGCCCCCAAGCCTCGGTTTCCCCAAGTGTACAGCCGTGAGGCGGCTGTGCGGATTGCAGGGAACAGAGGGTGTGTGACGGGCGTGGCTCACGGGAAGGCTGCTTCTCTATCCCCACGTCCCCGGGGAACTGGCCCCAGCGCCGCCCACCTGCCAAACCCAAGGACTGGCCTCCCGGCCTCTGCCTGTGCGCTGGCGCCTGCGTCCGCCGACTCACACTCTCTCCTCGCCTCGCGGCGGGGACGGTCCTCGGCACAGACGGTCGGCCTCCGACGACCCTTTCTGGAGGGCCTACTATGTGCCAAGCACGGTCTAAGCACCGGGGGCTGCAGACGAGGGTCCTGAGGATGACAGAACCCGTCGACTGGGCGCCTGCGCCTCAAGTTTCCACATCCTGGCACATGTCTTCACGCCAGGCTCTCTGTGAGGTCGCCCCTGCTCCCGGGCCCATTACACAGCTGAAGAAACTGAGGCTCAGTGAGCTGAAGCAGTGAGGGGCCAGACTACACCTTCAGACTGGGTAAGTCGAGGGCAGTGCTCAGAGCGGGGTCCCCGGGCCAGTCCGGTCAGCACCCCGCCCGGCGGGAAACCAGGGGCACGTGCCTACGCAGGGTCCGCCGACCTGGGGAGCGGCAGCCGGGCCCCTGGGGGTGCGGGAGCCCCCACAGCCTGAGAACCACTGACCTGGAGAGAGAGGGGGAGGGGAGGAGCATTGGTGCCCGCGCGGGTGGGAGAGGGCAGTGCCCCAAGCTCAGGCCACCCCCTCCCTTCCCGCCCACACTTTCAGTTTGAGGAAGTGACCGTGAAAAGGAGCTTCCTGTACGGCCTGCTTCTCACCGTCGGGATTCGCAGACTTGGAGGCACCCAGGCACCGAACCGTCAGGTCCGTCCCCCAAGACTCCCTCCACCCAAATCCTTCAGCCCAAGGGGGAGAAGAGCTGTCTCTAGGGAGCTACTAAGCCACAGCACTGGGCTGCGGGTGTCCTTTCTGTCACCTCCGGGTCACCCATTTGACGTTAGCCGCCATTCACAATGCATTCACAAATGCATTACGAGACCACACAGAGCCCCGTCCCGCGACAAAGCAAGGGCAGGAGCCCAGCCCTGAGGACCGTCAACGCCACTGTCTGTGGCCTCCTGGAGAGCGCTGTGAGCTCAGAGCCCAGGGTGACTGTGACCAGGCATTGTCCCCAGTGTGGGGCTGGGAACACCCACTCCTTCTCACCCAGCGCAAGTCTTGGTCATGAAAAGACAGACCTCCCGCGGCGTGAATAAACCCCGCTCTCAAAAGAACCTACCCTTCCGTGCGGTCTACGGGGCCTCGGAGGGTGAAAGAGTTCCCGCCAGCCCCACGGCCCCGCCCGCTCAGGACCGGGCAACGCTGGGCAGGGGCCACTCGGTTCCATGTTCTATTTCTCTCTTCAAGGTCTTTGCTTTCATCGACTAAGCAAGTTAATACACAACATGAGGCCGCCATCACCAAGTTTGTGGGCGCGGCCTGGCACAGAGTAGGCGCCCAGATACGCTGCTGTCCTCACCTTGGGCTCTCTCCTCCATGCCCCTCCTTGCCTTGGGCCCTCCTCTCACCCCCTCTGCATTTCCCTTCCTCCCCCAGTGGCCACCCTCACCCCTCACCGCCTGCCCCTATAATCCCTCCTCCAGCCGCTCTCAGTCTGGGGCTGGACTGGCAGGAAGGACTCAGAAGCAGCAGCAGGGATGGCAAGAGGACTGGGCAGGGGGCGGTGCTAAGCCCTTAGGACGAGGCGTCCGTGGAGGAAACACGAGGGGAGATGACCACGCCGGGCACAGGGACAGAGGAAGGAAAGAAGGAGGAGTCAGACTTCACCAGCATCGCCACGGCCACCAGGATGAGCCGCTCCATATCGTCCCAAAAACTGTGAATGGCACAGAATCTCCACCAGGCTCTCAGGGACCCTCCTGCCCTCCCACCCTGACAAAACCCCCCTTTGGCTCAGGAAGTCGCTGGGAGGCAGATTGTGACCTCTTCACCCAGCACTCGGCAAGGTGACCCCAGCACAGGGTCCACGCTGACCACGGGCCCCCACCTTCTCCCCAGAGGGACCCTGGTCTTCCCCTCGGCCTCTCCTTGAAGCCAGCCCTGGCTGGGAAGTGACAGAACCCAGAGGAGCCTGAGAAGCGTTTGCAAATGCTTTGAACCATTTCTTTTTTCATTTCACACAAAACACAAGGTGGGGAACAATCAGAAGTGTGAACCAGCCACAGGAGGGGTCCCCCACCTAAGTAAACGCTCTGGCGCACGCCCTGCGGGTCTGACGGCTCTTGTGTCTGTCCGGCCGGTGCTGCGGCCCACAGCACCCAGAGTGGGCACCGCCACACGCCTGCTGGCCAGCGGGGGCACAGCGAGAGCTCGTCATTTCGTAACTTCCACCCTGCAGTGAACTTCAGAGCGCATCAGAAGAAAAGGGAAGGAGAGGCGGGGAGGAAATTGCCCCAGAGCGCGCCCCGATTGCAGCCTGCTCTAGAGCTGACCTTACCTTATACAGGCTCCCCAAGAAGTTATGCAAACAAGGTTCAGCGAGGAAGAAAACAACCAGGCGCCAACTAGCTGAGCCGTCAGCATTCACCTAGCCAGCGAGCTCCCTGGAGTGGGCACGGGAGGAAATGGGAAAGAATCCTAACATCCTGCTGCCCAGGGGCCAGGGGCCAGCTGGAGAAGGGACCACGGCAGCCCTGCTTCCACGGAGCTGCTCACAGGGGGAGATGACCACGCCGGGCACAGGGACAGAGGAAGGAAAGAAGGAGGAGTCAGGGGGAGGGGCAGGGGGAGGGGAGACCGGGGAGTAACCGACCAGGACCTGGGAGCTGGAGAAGATTCTCTCTAGAAGTCAGAGAACAGGGAGCTTGCTGGCTGCCCCAGGGAGGGGACTGAGCCCTGACGCTGATAGGAATCTCCTATGGGGGAGGAGAGACCCAGCTTACCGGAAATTCAGCCCATATCATGCGTGCTCTCTTTTTCAAGGTGATTCTTACTGTTTGCCCTGATTGTTAAACAAACAACAGAAAGCGCCCCCCCCCACCCCTGTCCCACTCAAAAAAGTTTTAGGAAATACTAAGCGGAAAGGAAAGAAAGAAAGAAAGAAGGAAAAAAAGAAAGAAAGAAAAAGAAAGAAAGAAAGAAAGAAAGAAAGAAAGAAAGAAAGAAAAGCCAGCCAGCCAGCCAGCCAGCCAGCCCATTATCCTAGGAATAAAAGCCTCGTTCACATCCCGGCTCGCTCCCGTAGAGCAGGAAGGGAGGTTTATACTGAAGTGTGTTATTTAGTTTGTGTTCCGTGCTGCGGGTCCTCTATATACATGCACCTCAAAGCAGTGGGCTTCTTTTTATTTTTAATGTTATTCATTTATTTTGAGGGCGAGAGAGAGAGAGCATGAGTGGAGGAGGGGCAGAGAGAGCGTGTCCCCAGCAGGCTCCCCACCGTCAGCTTAGAATCCGATGCGGGCCTGGATCTCGCGAACCGGGAGGTGGTGACCGGAGATGAAACCCAGAGTCCATCCCGCCCCCCCCCCCCCCCCCCCCCCCCGGGGCGCCTTCTCCAGCGACTCCTTCCCCCCCCGCACGGTCCTCACACGCTGTGACCTAGCTCGCCCGCTCTGGCTCTGGCAGAACAGGAGGAAACGGAGGACACGGGAGCCAGAGGAAACCCAAGACGATTACTTCGGGAGAACCCACAGGGAGCGGGCTGGTCTGGATTCCCAAACTACCCGGGCAGCCGAAGGCTCTCCCCAAACGACAAAGCACCGGAACTTCTTTTTTTTTTTATGGTTATTTTTGCTTCCTTAAATGGAAGTTAGCACGTTCAGCCCGACTGCACCTTCTGAGAGAACGGAGGCCACAACTCGTTCCCGGGGGCGGAGTCCGTCACCGAAGCACCTGCAGCAGACAGGCTGGGGACACTGGCATGTCTGGCCCTCCACGCACCGCACTCCCCTGGCGTGCCCCGCCCTGCGCTCGCGTGTCTGCTCCTAGTTGTTTCTCCCCCCCGCCGTCTGTCTGTCTGGACACTTACAAAGGATCTGGGAGGAGGTGCTTTGCGGGACACGACGCAATCCCTACCCCCCAAAGACGTGCGCTCTAGCCCGCGGCAAACAGAACCAGAG
Source organism: Mungos mungo (assembly GCA_004023785.1). NCBI lineage: Eukaryota > Metazoa > Chordata > Mammalia > Carnivora > Herpestidae > Mungos > Mungos mungo. The sequence continues at coordinate 17,874 of PISW01007974.1, forward strand.
CGTGCGAACACCATGCCGGCAGCACCACGGCGAACAGGGATCACAGAGCGAGCGGCTGGGGGCCTCCGAGAAAGAAGGAAATTCACTCTGCCTGGGGAGTGGTGATCAAGGCAGGCTTCCTGGAGGAAGTGGCGTTTCATCTGGGTCTTGGAGAGCCAAGCAAATCCTAGACCTCACGAGACCCAGGCTCACGTCCCAGCTCTGCCTCTTTCCACGGAGTGACCGTGGCCCAGCGGCTGCTCGCTCTGATCCCCAGTTCTCCGGGCTGCGGCACACGGCTTTTCCATCCCCTGCGCCCCTGGGCGCCAGGTACAGAACTCCCAAGACGTGTTTATCCCATTTATCCCCATGGCTGTTAACATGCCAGCCCTCAAGCTCACGCACACGTTCACAGCTGACTCATTCTAGTTTTACTGAGTCATTTATTTGTTAACCCACATGAATATCCAAGACAGACAGAACACCTAGTTTTCTTTCAATGCTCATTTCTGATGCAAGGGTTGAAGGTAATGAAATAAACATGATCTCCACACTGGCTCCAAACCGGGCATCGGCTCTGCCCCGGGCACCAGCTTGGGAAGATGAGGACCCAGCCACGAGGCTATGTCTCTGGGGATCAGCCCACACCAGAACCGGGAGAAAAAGCCCTCAGAACTGGGCCTGGCACAGAGCTGGCAGAAAAAACGCGAGACAGTGACGACCGAAGGTCAACTACCACGGAGCAGACTGAAATGGCGAGGAGAACGGAACCCAGGACGCTGAGTGCGCACGCACGTGGGGGGCAGCACTCACGGCATCCGAGGGGCCCACGGGGTGGGGGGTCTCCAACAGAGGGACAGCGACAGAGCTAAATGTGCTGAGCAGGGGGTGCTCCTCAAAAAGGATCGAGGCTACTAGAAGGTTGTGGAGCAAAGGCACAGGAATAAAATGCTCAGGTAAGACCCAGAGTCGTCACCGTGACCCACAAGGCCCGCATGCTCTCTGGGCCACCAGGACCCCACCTCCCTGCTCACTGGGCGCCACAGCCCTTTCTCCTACATGCTGTAAAAACTGAGACTCAATTTACGTACCATACAATGCACCCCGTTTAAATGCACAATTCAGGGGCGCCTGGGGGGCTCAGTCGGTTAAGCGGCCGACTTCAGCTCAGGTCATGATCTCACAGTTTGTGAGTTCGAGCCCCACATCGGGCTCTGTGCTGACACCTCAGAGCCTGGAGCCTGCTTGGGATCCTGTGTCTCTCTCTTTCTCTGACCCTTCCCTGCTCATGCTCACTCTCTCTCTCTCTGTCAAAAATAAATAAAAACTTAAAAAATAAAATAAAATAAAATAAATGCACAATTCATTGACTGTTAGTTCAATCACAAGGTCTAATTCCAAAACATTTCATCAGTCCCAAAAGGAGATCTCCTACCCTCTGGTGGTCTCTCTCTTCCTCATCCCCTGTCCCCACCCCACCTCCATCTCCACAGACTGCCTTGTTCTGGAAACTTCAAATACATAGAATCATACGATATGTGGTCTTTGGTGCCTGTTTCCTTTCACTTAGCATCATGTTTTCAACGTTCGCCAGTGTTACAGCATTGACAATCAACCTTTCATCCCTTTTCCGGCTGGGAACCACCCCACCACACGGAGACGCATTTTGTCTCCCCTTCATCAGATGACGGTCACTGGGGCGGCTTCCCCTTTCCGGCCCTCATGAACGATGCTGCTATAAACATTCACGTCCAGGTTTTCGTGCAGACCCGTGTTTTCACTTCTCTTGGGCGGATACTGAGGAGCGGAATTGCTAGGCTCCGCCTTCTGAGGGACCGCCGCGCGGCTCTCCACAGCGGCGCCCCCATCTCCCATCCCCGGCAGCAGGGCACAGGGGCTCCGATTCTCCGCCGCGTCACCAAGGCCTCCTGGGGCGTGGGAAGCAGCATCCCACTCTGGTTTGACCTGCGTCTCCCTGACCAATAATGATGTCGAGCATCCTTTCCTGTGCTGATTAGCCATCGTATGTCTTCTTGGGAGAAATGGCAGTTCAAATCCCTTGCCCATTGTTGTCATCAGCATGTCTGTCTTGTTATTGTTGAGTTATAGGAGCTCTTTATATATTCTGGACACGAGGCTATTTATCAGATAGATGATTTGAGGGCCTTCCTTTTTGCCAGCTCATTCCTCACCCAGGTACCCGAGTGTCTCCCTCCTCGTTCAGGCTTGCCTCAGCCTCACCTCCACTTACGGCCTCCTGAGCCCACCAGGCCCCCCTGCGGTCCGTCTCCAGGCCATTGCTTCATTTTACATTCTTTACGGCATTCAGGAGTGATCCAACTTGCTAGCCTGTCTATAATCTGACCCCGTGCCCCAAAACAACACAAGCTCTGTGACTTACCTCCCTTACACCCAGAGTGGCTGGCATTTAGTAGGTCCCCGATGCGTATTTGTTGGATGTGAGAGTAAAGACCAGCCACCGAACGTGGCAGCGGGTTTTGCTAAATCGAGAGCATCCCGTTCGGGACCGCGGGCTCGGGGTGGGGGCGGGGGCGGGGGGCGGGGGAACACAGGCCCGACTCTGTTGGGCGGGGGCGGGGGGGGGAACACAGGCCCGACTCTGTTGGGCGGGGGCGGAGGGGGCCTGGCACGGGGCAGCCCAGGGCCCGGCCCTTCTCCGTCCTCCCTCGGTCCTGCTCTCGGCGTGACCCCGAGGAACCCTGGCCTGCCCGAGGCGGCAGCTGCCTTGTATTTGCAAACCACAAACAATACACTCCCGTCTACAGTCAAGGCAGAATTAGAGCCCCCCAAAAAGAGAGGGAAACGACTTCCGGGTCAGATCAGAGGACCTCCCCGGAGCATCCTTTCAGACAAAAGTAGGGAAGTCAGAATTCGAGCCCGGGCAGGCCAGAGGCATCTCTCCGGTCTTCCACTCCCAGCGAAGCAGGAAAATTACATCTGAGCCGCTAATTCCCACTCATGTGCTGCCAGCCAGAGACACAGGCCCTCGGTCCGGCCCTTGGCGTTCCAGAAAAGAGCTGCGGAAAGCTTTCATGAGCGTGGATCCTAAGAGTTCTGATCACAAAGAGAAAAGCCTTTTCTTTCTCTTTGTCGGATCTCGATCAGACGGTGGACGTCCACGAAACCTCCGTGGGGATCCATCCCACGGCACACAGAAGTCAGACCGTGGCCTTACACCGACAGCGGTGTCTGTCGATGATCGCTCATAAATCCGGGGGCGTGGGGGGAGGAAAAAGCTTTTTTCTTTCAAGAGAGATTTTTGAATGTTTATTTTTGAGAGAGAGAGCGCACGCGTGAGCGGAGGAGGGTCAGAGAGAGAGGGAGACACAGAATCTGAAGCAGCTCCAGGCTCTGAGCTGTCAGCACGGAGCCCGACGCGGGGCTCGGACTCACACACTGTGAGACCCTGACCTGAGCCACGGGTGGACCCTTAACCAGCCGAGCCACCCAGGTGCCCCCACCCCCCACCCCCACAAAGAGCTTGTTTTAAAAGAATTTTCCGTTGCGAGCGTAGGGAAGCAGCAGGCTGCCGGGAGGGGCGGTCAGGAACGCAGGTGCCAGGGACAGAGCGGGGCCTCTGTGCGACCTTGGGCCAGTGCCTTCCCATCTCTGAGCCTCAGTTTTCCCATCTATGGAGTGGGAATTACAGCGGGGCCAACCCTACTGGGCCACGGTAGAGATGAAATGAAATCATTAGATCTCAGTTCCTGGCAAAACGGCGGCCCCCAAAGATGTCTGCGTCTGTATCTCCAAACCTGTGTCTACACCACCGGATCCAGCAGAAGGGCCTTTGCAGGGGTGACTGTTAAGGATCTGGTTGGGGGAGAGCACCCTGGATGATCCAGGGGGGCCCTGTGTCGTTAGGAGCGTCTGCAAACGGGGAGGAGGGAGGCAGAAAACCAGAAAGATGGCGGCCTGGGAAGGAGGCGCCCCCCTCTCGCTGGCCTGGACGGTGAGGGAGGAGGGGCCGCAAGTCAAGGGACACGGGGGCCCTGGGGGCTGGAAAAGGCCAGGAAATGGACTCTCTCCCGGGGCCTCCGGAAAGAACACACCCCCGTCTACACCCTGAATTTAGCCCGGTGAGACAGAGTCTGGACTCCAGACCTCCAGAACTGTAAGATGATACAATTATGTTATTTCAAGCCACTCGGTTTGCGGGAGTTTCTTACAGGAGGCACGGGGAAAATCAGATAGACGGCCATAAAGTAAGTCCAGGACCAAATTAGGATGTAAGGCAGGTTGATTTCAAAATGCACTGAAAAAATAAAATACAAAATGCGGACCGCATAGTCCCAGGGACCCAGGCCTTGGGGGACCCGCCCCTGCTGAGGCCTCTGAGCTGAATCTGAAAAGCCGAACACATAAAAGTAGGTGGGTGAGGAATGCAGCCGTGCAAGGGCCCTGGGGCAGGAAACCCTGGCAGAGGCCAGTGAGGACAGAGGCAGTGGTGAGGGGGCTTTGTCACCTGCGGACGTGCACACGGGCCGCTGGGCGGTTCCATCCGCAGGGGCCACCTCAGGTCTCAGACATCTCGGGGGGGTGGCTGTCACTCTCTCACCAACTCAACAAGCCGCAGGGGAGAAAGCAGGCGCTGTTCCAGGTGCTGACGGGACAGCAGAGAACGGGACAGACCCGGATTCCGCCCGAGGAGCTCAGCCTCCTGCAGGGGAGTCAGAGGGCAGCCGTGCGCATGTGGGTACAACATGAGGAAGTGTAGACTCGGGCCCGTGTAAGGAGAAGGGCTTGGGGCCGGCTAACCCTGTGGGGCGGAGGGGGTCCACACCAAGGAGGCCACCAGCAGAGCCAGAGTCGCTCTCCCCAGGCCCCTGGGGCAGGGCTGAAGAACGAGGCGCACCTCCTCCCCGCACAATGTGGTGAGCGTCACAGAGGGCGTCTGCATGGACGGACGTTTGCACTGGGCCTTGACAGATGGATCGACCTCCCCCGGGAGGCAAAGCGGTGAGCGCAGTGCACAACAGGGAAGACTGTCCACAAGCAGCGGGGAAGGGGGAGGGCAGGGCAGCACGGCGGGGGGCGGCGGAGAGCCGGGAACCTTGGACCCGGCTCTGGGTTCCAAGTCCCCCTGCTCGTCCATCTCAAGCAAGCGACTTTTGACTCTCCGAGGAAATGGTCAGATTCCTTGTCAGGAAAATGGGAAAACTCCCACTTGCTCGTTACATACACGTCCTTTGTGGATAAAAAACAGTATCTGTGGGGCACCTGGGGGGCTCAGTCAGTTAAGTATCCGACTTCCGCTCAGGTCATGATCTCATAGTTCGTGGGTTCGAGCCCCGCGTCGGGCTCTGTGCTGACAGCTCGGAGCCTGGAGCTGCTTCAGATTCTGTGTCTCCCTCTTTCTCTGTGACCCTCCCCTGCTCCCACTGTCTCTCTCTGCCTCTCAAAAATAAATAAAAAAACATAAAAAACATTTGAAAAAAAACATTATCTGTGCTAATACGTACAAAGCATCCACACGGAGCCTGGCATCTGAGCATCCGTGAAGTCAGAACCCTATGCGCGGGGGAGCCGCACTGGGAGGGCTCAGAAGGGGCGTCCTGTGTCGCCTCTAAGCATTTGGACCTTATGGGCAAAGCCACCACACGTTCTAAGGGGAAGAGGGATTGACGGCGCCTCTGAACCGGGCCACGGGCCCCCTCGGCACTCACCACGCTCCCCGGGGAAGGAAAGGCCATGATCGGGGGTGGGGCCCCGGGAAACACCCACACTCGTGGGCACAAAGGGAAGAAAGAAGCAGGAAGTGAGAACAGGAGACGGGGACGTAAAAGGAGAAGTCTGCGTGTTTGCAGCGGGAAGCGGACGGAAGAAAGGGTGTTCTTTCAGGGAGCCGTGCTCACGGACACGCTGAGGGAACATGACACGGACCCGCGTGGACGTGATACGGACAAAGAAACAGCCGCCAACGTCGGTAACCAGATGACCGAAGGCCCCACGCCCCGGGACGTGACCAGGGGGAGAAATGACGGAAGATGCGGGTGTGGAGGGGACTCCTATTCGACCCACAAGCAGTACTTTATTTTCTTTATTTTTTATGTTTATTTATTATGGATACAGAGAGAGACAGAGCATGAGTAGGGGAGGGACAGAGAGAGAGGGAGGCACAGAATCTGAAACAGACTCCAGGCTCTGAGCTGTCAGCACAGAGCCCGACGCGGGGCTCGAACCCACAGACTGTGAGATCGTGACCTGGGCTGAAGTTGGGTGCTTAACCGACTGAGCCCCCCCAGGCGCCCCACAAGCAGTACTTTAAAAGTCTGCATTAACTCCCAGTGGTTTTCCAGGAGCAAAAACTCAATTCAGTTCAACTAACTGAATACTCTTTCTGGACCAGGGACACCCCACTCACCAGGCAGATGGACAGATGGACAGGTACCAGCCTTCCCCACGGAGGCCGGAAGACCACGAACTCACGAGCACGCACCGCTATCACCCGGGAGGCAATCCGACGAGCCAACACAAACACGCCCGTGCATCTTAGGACCCAGAGAAGCACGGCAACGCGGCCCCAAACCGCTCAGCAACAGCGCGTGGGAACAAAAATCAACGAGACACCAGAGAGCACAGACAACGGTGGAGGTAATGGCTCACTTGCCTCCAAAGTGCCACCGAAAAATCAAACCCCAGCGTTGTCTCTGGAACAAAGGAGACGCTCCGTCATTGTTCGATGAATGGCCGACAGCCTGCTTAGCACTTTATTTACAACGTTCACAGCACTGGTGCGGGTTTAAAGCCTCCTTTTGACCTCCTGTCCCCTTAGGCTCACTAGACATTTCTCTCCTGACTTTCTCACTCAAATTCTGGAATCTCTACGTGTATGAATAACAAGGCGGGGGGTGGGGGGACCTTCCAAGCACGGGACGGCACAGTAACTCGACTGCCGATTGTACGTGTGTTGTACCGGCACCCGCCGGGGCCACAGACAAGGGCATCTGTCTCTTCACACCCCACCCGCTTTCTTTTGGCAACAGCAAAGGTTCTGCCCCTGACCAAATTCTACTCTGGCCTTCTGGACTCTTACTCACCTAGGTCTCAGCTTTCGGGCTCCTGTGTTCATCTGTGCATTACCGAGTCTCAGCAAGAGTCCCGCTAAGTCCGTTTGGCCAGAATTGCCCATCCTCCACATCTGAGCATCCTCTGTATCTAACTGGGTTCCTTATGCTCCATCCTGCCCCCTCCCCCCCAGATGATGCATGATCTCCAGGCCTGCCTGCAGCAAGAATCCTGTTAGGTCCATTCGGGTCAGAATCCCCCTCAGCCCTGACATTTCCTCTTGGGAACTCCCCCTTCACTGGGCTCCACCTTGCTTCTTGACTCTAAATCCATACTTTCTCTGGTGTTCAGAACTGAGCCTGATCTCTCTCCCCTACTGCGGCCCTCCCCCGCTGCCGGTACCTGTCACACAGTCCCCCTGAATAAAGTCTGCCTACCTGTTCTTGAATGAGTGTCAGAATAAATAATATTTTCTCTACCAGTAAATACACCTATTTTCCTTAGAAACCATCCTATTGCCACTCTTAGCCCCTGGTAGGGCTGACCCCATCCCGGGCCTATACTGATGCATTCTGTTTCTCTTCCTGGGAGTAAAACAGCCCAGAGGAGGAGAGGGCATGGTCAAGAACAGCCCCTTTCCACCCCTTTCTTAAACATCTCCGCTGGGGCGTCTGGGTGGCTCAGTCGGTTGAGCATCCGACTTCGGCTCAGGTCATGATCTCGCGGTTCATGGGTTCGGGCCCCACATCGGGCTCTGTGCTGACAGCTCGGAGCCCAGAGCCTGCTTCCGATTCTGTGTCTCCCTCTCTGCCCCTCCCCCACTTGCACTCTATCCCTCTATCTCTCTCTCTCAAAAATAAATAAACGTTAAAAATTTTTAAAAATCACACCTCTGCCAAGTGGTCAGGCAGCCACTCCTGACACACCTCCCATGATGGGGGACTCACTACCTTCAGTGACAGCCCATTCTAACGTGAGGACCGTCTTTCCTCAGGTGAACCCAAAATCCACCCTGAAATTCCTACTGTCTGGTCTCCCACCACGTGGGGTTGGGGTGTGGGTGGGAACCCTGAAGTGTGCACATGGCACATGTCAGCCCCTCAAACACAAGACCAGACTCAAGTCCCCTGAGGCACCTCTCTAAGCGAAATATGCCGGGATTCCTCAACTAATCCTCATATGAGAGCTTTCGGATTCCTTGTGCAGTCCGGGTTCTCCTCCCTCGGCCTGTCCCAACTACCTACCCTGGGGGCTACAGGCTGCGGCCACGGCTCTTCTAGACGGAAATGATACAGAACCGACTGAATGTGGCTTGAGAAAAAAATGTAAGTGGCCCTTTGGAGCAAACAGCCTCAGGAGAGAGGTCCAGGGGCGGCTGGCCCTGAGAGTTGAAGCCATGGCCTCTAGGCCGCACTCCCCAGCTCTGGTTCTGCTCCCAAGCCCCCATGTGTTGCATCGGTCCTGAAAGTTCCAGGCCTTCACTATGCTAACAGGGCTTAATCCCAGAGAAGAAGGGCTCTCCCGGCAACTCGGTCCAAAAAATCAGGGATGGAGCCGATTGGCTCGACTCGAGTCACAAGGGCCCAACCCTGGACCAATCAGTCAGCAGAGGACGCGGCTTACTCTGATTGGCCAGTGTCTTCGCAGTGGGGCAGTGCGGCGTCAAGTCATTCACTGGAACTACAGAGGCAGAGCAGGATTACTATGAAATGAGACAAGCCTCTCCCCCCAAGGATGGGCAAATATATCAAACCCCGCTTTTCACCGCGGGTGATGTTTTGAGCTGAAGACTCCAGGCACAACAAAGCATCATGGGAATATCATCTGCACGCAGACCATCATGTGGCCAACATCACAGGGCACCTACCGCAAACCAGCTTCATGCGGACACTGACCTCCAAGAATGCACCTTTTTGGGGGCCCACCCCACACATCAAGTTTATTTCAACCTATCCATTGATGGGTGACCCCTTTCAAGAAGGCTGCACGTGAACAACCACCATAGTTTGGAGCACTGACTCCACACCACGTGCTGCTTTATATGAATTTATACGTCAGTTTATTCTCACAGCACATCTGTGCGATCACTGCCCCCATCTTACAGAGGGGAAGGTCTGGGAGTCCGGCCCAAGGTCACACAGCACATCGAGGCTACACGGCAAGGCGAAACGCCCTGGCTTGACCATCGGTGCTCCTAACCGACGGGCTCTAAAGTCGGCCCCACAGAAAACTGGATTCATTCCCAGGTGCTTGGATCCTGTCCAGAATAAAACGGCTTGCAACAGAGTACTTTGGGGTCCATCAACAAAGAATCGGTTCAACCATGTTACATTTATAGGAGAGACCATTATGTAGCCATTTTAAAGGCTGGGCAATGACAATGAAACATCAGCTCCCTGAGGACAGGGATCTTCTCTGTTTCTGTATTTATCCTCAGGGCCCAGAACAGGCCCTGCAGAGGAGCCACTCACATACACGGAAGGAAGGAAGGGAGGGAGGGAGGGAGGGCAGGAGGGAAAGAAGGAAGGAGGAAGGAAGGAAGGAAGGAGGGAGGGAGGGGGGAAAGAAGGAAGGAAGGACACACAAATTAATGGACAAATTTCTGGGTGGTAAAAGTGCACCTGAACTATATCTAGTTTATTCTCTTCTTTTTGCTTGGTCTTGCTTTCTCAACATTCTATTAGGAACACATATTACTTAGAAAGCACAAAAACAAAACGTGACTTCATAGACAGCTTGAGCCAGTGACCGTCACGTGTATAAGATCTGCAAGCCCTTCTGCCGCCATCAGAGAGGTCACATGTCCACTCAGCCTGGCCGGCGGCTCCTCCTGGCTCCCCAAGGCTGGCAGGGACCCCACCGGCCCTCCAGCACAGCTGGGTACCCATTTCCTCCCCATCAATTCTTTACCCCCCACCTCCCTGGCGCTCTCAGACCGCACACACTTCTTCCACATCAACGGAGTTCCACCAACGAGATGACAATTACAGTAATTAACATTTAAGGAATTTCTCTGTGAATCCCTTCCTTAATCCTCCTAAGGACCACATGATAGCAAAGGGTGAGCAGGTGGGTCACGCACCTGCCCCGGCTCACGTGACTGGTGCGACCTGGAACCCAGGCCATCCGATGCAGCCTAAACCTTGAACCACTGTGCTCACCATCGCTTACTCAGTAGGTGCTCATGTACTGAGCACTGATGCATGGAGACCCAGGCGAAGGGTCTACTGCACGCCACCCTGCCCTGGGGTTGGGCGCCTCCTGGGGCTAATCTGGAGCTCTGTGCCCACCGGGCACTGCACCGGGAGCTTTGGACCAGAAAACACAACGTCCTCACGAGAGCTATGAGAGTAAAAACAATAAAAAGTAACAACAGCCAGTGTGCATCAGTAACAATAGCCAATATGCTCTCATTTTAAATGTGTTATTTCCGCTCACCCTCCCAGTCACTGTCAGAGGTGAGCACTGCCAAGATGCCCATTTCACAGACTAGAAACGTGAGGCACAGAGAAAGGGATGTCCTTGCCCAAGACCACACGGCAAGCAAGAGACGCAGTTAGGATGTGACTCTAGAGATTTTCTAACTCCGGGCTGTTGAAATAAAGAACACATCCCACCAGGCTGTGCTGGGGGCTGAGAGGGGAAAAGGAACCCCAGATGGAGGGAACCCGCCAACTCACAGGCCTGAAGGTATCAGGCTGCAGGTGCACAAAGAAGGGCGTCAGCAGGAGCTGTGGGTGGGGACAGACTGCGACACCCATCAGACGGCCTGAATTCCACGGGCAAAGGGGAGCCAGAGAAGGTTAAGGAGCAGCAGAGTGACTTGGTTAGAGATGGGCATTAGGAAGAGTTACTCCCGCAGTGGGACCGGCATGGATACAAGACAAGAAAGATCCAGGGCTAAGAGACTGTTGCCATAAGGGACAGGAAGTGAGAGGCGACAGACCTGAGTTTGGTTTGCCCCATGCCGCCCCACCCCCCACCCCAGCCCAACACACACACTGTCTGCACTTCCCTTAAAAAGTCACCCTCCCTGAGCCCGTCCGCTGGTTTAGGTGGGCGGCCCCTCCCCCGCTCCAGGAGCGGGCACTGACCCAGGCCTTGCCAGCCAGTGACTGGTCCAGGACGGGCACATGAACCCAGCTAGGGCAAGGAAAGTGTGTCTGTCAGTCTGGTAACTTCTGCTGAAGTCATTGGCAAGGGGTCTCTCCCCTTCCCCACAGGGATGGCTCCGCCCACGGCCTGGAAGCCGATGGCCCTCTACATCACAACTCAGGAGAACCTGCCCTCCGGTCCCCAAGGAGGACAAGAGAGGAGAAAGGCAGAGCCAGGGTGGAGGAGGGGATGGGGAGGCTGAGTTTGGGCAGCCTCCCCTGGACTTTCTGACCACGGAAGCTACAGAGTTTGCTTGACCAGATCTGCATAAGGTTGCCCCCTCTGCACCTGCCAGCGGGCGGGCCAGCTCACACGGACTGAGGTGTGAGGCAAGAAGCCAAGAGCGGAGGCGGCAGAGCAGCGGGGGGGGCAGGTGCATCCAGCACCAGAAGAGCCGGTACAGAGCACAGGGAGCTCCAAACCCTGTCGGCAGAAACAGCAAGATGAGCGACCTTCCAGAAGACAGCTGCGGCGAAGGAGAAGCCAGGCCAGGGGGCGAGGAGAGGGAGAAGCTGGACAGGACAGGCAGGAAGACGGCAGCCAGAGGGCGCAGGGCCGGGAGAGAAGGGGTGATTGGGACAGAATGCCAGAAGAGGGCTGTCAGGGAGGAGAGAATGCCCAGGAGGAGACTCCTCGCACCCCCACCCCCTCCCAGCACCTTTGTAGGGAGAAACCAAGTGCTGGTTCTGGCTTCTAAGTCCTCTTTGCACCTTGTTAGACGTTTGGGAAGAGGAAGCCTGGGCCACAGGGAGAGGCTGTCCTCGCGGCAGGGGCCCCTCGGGCTCACAGGACACCTGCCTGGGAATTAGGGCCACAGCGAGCCCTCCCTGCGTCACGTGAGCGATGGATCCTGCAAACAGTTGTGTGTGGCCTGACCAGAACCCACTGCAACACTAAAGAAGCCTCGTGGCTTGAGAATGAGAATCTAAACCACTTCCGGGGCACCTGGCTGGCTCGGTCGGAAGGGGGAGCAACCCCTGATCTCGGGGTCGTGAGTTCAAGCCCCACACGGGGTGTAGAGATTATTTAAATAAATAAAGCTTAAAAAAATCTAAACCCACTTCCTTAGAGAGACGAGGCCAAGACCATGGGATTTGGAGCCGGCCTGCCTGGGTTCAAGTCCCAACTCTGTCACGTCCTAACTCCGTGATGGCCAGCAAGTCTCCCCACTGCGCTGGGCCTTGAAAGGGGGACTACCTCAGTCATGGGGACCAGGCACGCCAAGTGCAGCGACTTGTGTATAGAAAGGGGCCAGTCGGTGTTCTGAGTCCTTTGTCACTGGGCCATGAGGACACGGCCGCGGTTTTCCGAGAGGAGCACGTGCACACACAGCCATCATAGCCCATCTATACATTTGTCCAACAGATGGCTGGGGACGGCAGGCAGACTTCCAGCCAAAGCAGACGGAGCCTTCGGATCCCACAGCCCATTCATAACATCAATGAGCAGCAGGGAAAAGCATTTTTAGTTCCCCCGGCCAGGCACTCCCCACTCGCAGCCCCGCCCTTGGGGGAGGGGTCAGAGTAAAAACCCCCTTCAAGGCCCAGGGTAGGAAGGAAGTATTCTCTGACCGCACAAGCCTTCCCAGCTTCGCCCAATGGCCGCGAGCATCTGTTCAGAGTCTGTTCTATTGATAGGATGCTCTTTCACCCCTGGGTCACCTTCTCCTACTTGCAGGAGAGAACAATAGCTTCAAAAGCAAGACCCAGTCTGATGGGGGGGGGCGGGGGAGGGTGATGGATGGTCAAAGGGAGGAAAGAAACTGCTAGTTTTCTGTTCCTGGGTTCAGCGAGGGGAGAAGCTGGCTTGTCAGACAAAGCCTCAGATCTGACAAGGCAAAAAAAAAAAAAAAAAATACTGCTGAATCTCCCACTTGTCCAGCAGACTGGGGCAAAGCCAAGTGTTTGTACTGACTCTGCTTGCAAAAACACTGACCGCAGTGGAGGAAGGGCAGAGGTGATAGTGAGACAGGGATCCTGAGCCAGGGCCTGGGTTCAAATCCTGACCCACCGACTCTCTGCAAGAGGCCCTAGGCGCCTCATTCAATGTGAGCCCGTAGAGCATTGGACACCTCTGATAGTTTAGGTTTTATTTGTAAGGAACCTGTACACCTGACGTGGGGCTTGAACTCAAGACCCCAACACCAAGTCTCGCATACAGGGGTCCCTATGCACCTGATCTTTTAAACCAACCCTTTACTGGGGGCACCTGGGGGGCTCAGTCGGTTGAGCGTCTGACTTGGCTCAGGTCATGATCTCGTGGTTCGTGAGTTCGAGCCCCACGTCGGGCTCTGTGCTGACAGCTCGGAGCCTGGAACCTGCTTCGGATTCTGTGTCTCCCTCTCTCTCCGCTCATGCTCTGTCTCTCTCTCTCTCAAAAATAAACATTTAAAAAAAATTTTTAATAAAAAATAAACCAACCCTTTACGAAAGCAGTGGGCAGACGGACATCTAGAGGCAGCGCTCAGGGAGGCCTTTTAATTGGGATCTCATTAAAAAACAAAAACAAACAAAAGCACACCTTAGGACCACCCAGCCCATAGCAGACCCTTCATAAATATTCCTTCAATTAACTAAATGCAAAATATCGTTTGGTTAAGGAAACAGTTAAGGAAGGGCGTGGTCACGTGATCCCGCGTCAGGAGGCCGTACTTTTTTTTCATTTCACAAATGACCGGGTAGTTTCCTACAGGCACTGCCCTGAGCATTTTACACACATCGACTCAGTTATCCTCACAACAGTCCTCCGAGACTACAGGTAAGGAAGCCAGGGCCCCGAGAGGTTAAGTAACTTGCCCCCACTCACACAGCTAGGCAGGGCCACTCGGTGATTCCCACCCACTCCGCTGGCCCGGAGCCCCTGCTCTAACCTCCAAGTCCTACTGTCTTTGTTTGCACATCTGTCTCAAAGCTAGAGACCAGAGACCTGGAAAGGGTTCACTCTCCAGTCTCAGTTTCAGAGGGTCCCATTCCCAAAGACGCTGAGCCTTTTGCCTCTGCTGAGGGGTTGGTGGTTATTTACACCATGCATTCTTTTCTTTCAATGGTTTAACACCCCACCCCACCCCCCGCCCAGGGAAGTGTGCAAAGTTTACAGATCAGAAGTATTTTTTCACGGTGATTTCTTACAGACACACCTGTGTAATCACCTCCCGGATGGAAATAGGAGGCATATCCCACAGCCCTCGGCCTCCCGTGCACCCCAACCAGTCTTGGACTACGTACCCCAAAATGTGAGCACTCGTCTGACTTTTCCCACCACAGACTAGACTTGCCTTTTCTACAATTTCACATAAATGAGATTCTACTATTCATATGGTGTGTACTCTGTCGTATCTGGCTCTATTTTCTCCAAATAAAAACCACACATAGAACCAAAAGGCTGACAATGATCTTGGGAGAAGGGAGGCTACAGCTACAATAAGTTCCAGATTGTTCTTATTTTGGCTCACTGACCGATGAAAGGGAAAGGTGGAAAGGGCCAAAGGCGACTTCGCAACCACACTGAGTTGACCCCTAGAAAACCAGGGACCCGCAGGGAGCAAAGGAGCCCTCTCTTCTGGAGTTGGCGCTGTGGGGAGCAAGGGAGACAGGGAGCCACCCCTGGTTGGTCTGGATGTCCGGAGAGGAGCACGTTTCACCAGGCTTTAAAAACCTCAAATCCGGTTCCTCCAGGCCAGAGGCGCGGTGGGGGCGGCCAGGCTCCTCCCAGCTTGGCCTCCGCGGCTCCCCTTCCCCGCGCGGACCGTTTCCCAAAAGATCAGCAATTCCCCCCGGAAGGCGCGTGCCCTACCTGTGCACTGTTGGATGAAGTCCTGATACTGCGCGCCCTGCTCGCCGGGGACGATGGTGGAGCCGTCATATTTAAAAGTCACCCTTTGCATTGGGAGAAGAAAAAACACACACACACATCAGCGATGGTGGCAGCGAGGCGCCCAGCTTCCCGCAGGACGATCTGCAAGATGCCCTGGGCGCGGAGGAACCAGCGCTGCCTTTCCCCGCGGTCCTGGGTTGGGGCTGCGGGAGACAGCCCGGGAGGACCCGCGGTCCGTCCCGTTGGGAAGCCGGCTCCGTGCACCAGGCCCCTCGCGAGCTCGGGGAGCGGGGCTTGGAGAGCAATGGAAAGTTCCTCACCAGATGACGGCCGAGCAGTCGTCCCGCACCAGGTTGTACGCCGCCCGGCAAGCCTCTTTGTCGATCTTGGTGGCCATCGCCGCAGGGCCGCAGCGGGGACACTCTGCCCGGAGCGACCGAGCTCGCCCCGGGCCGGCCGCAGGGATCGGAGCGCGGCGGGGACGCGCGGAGGGCGGGCGGCGGCGGCGGTGGCGGCGGCGACAGCGGCGCGGGCTGCGGGCTGCGAGCTGCGAGCTGCGAGCGCGGCGGCGGCTCCGACGGCGCCCGGAGCGCGCGCTGGGACCCTGGACGCGCCGCCACGCCCCCGTCCGACCATTGGCCGCTGGGCCGCGGGGGCGGGGCGTCTTGGTTCGCCTACGGCCAATCCCAGCCCGGGCGGGTTGCGCAACTCCGGCCAGGAGCTGGAGGAGGGGCTCTCTGGTCCTCCCTCCTCCTTCTCCCTCCCAGCCCCCTCCTCGTTCTCTCACTACCCCCTCCAACTCCCCCCACTTCCTCCTCCCCAGCCCGTCTTTTTTCCTCTCCCACCCTTCCCTACTCCCTCTCTCTCCTCTCTCCTCCCCTCCCTGGTGGGAGACCTCCTTATCCCCCCCTGCTCCTTTCCTCCCCTCCCCCTCCTTGCTCCTCCCACTTCCCAACCCCTCCTCTTCTCTTTCTTTCTTCCCCTTCTCTCTTCCTTTTTAACTCTCCCGTTATCTCCATCATCTACCCCTTCTTCTTTCTCCCTTTTCTCTCCTTCTCCTCCCTCCCCCCTCTTCCCTTGTCTTCTGCCCTCCTCTTCCCGCCCACTCCTAGCCTCTCTCTCCTCCTTATTCCTCCTCCCCACCCCACCCCCACCCAGGCTGCAGAGCTGCAGACCTCCTGGCCTCCAAAGGGGACCTCCAAATGGGTGACTTCATGGAGCAGACCAAAGGAACTGACCCCACCTCGTGTTTGGCTTTTTGGTTTCGAGGGGCGGAGGGAGGGGAAAGAACGATGCATTTCAAATAGGAGGGGATAGAAAGTGGATGGCTTCCAAAACGCTGGTGGGATCACTGTTTACTTTGTCTTCTGGTTATTTGTATTCTGGCTATCTCCCCCTTTGGGTTCCTCTGAGTTGAAGGACTGACTCATTCTGTCTTCCTCACTGCCTCACGCCCTGGCTGACTCACTCATTCATTCCTCGCCCTGCCATTCCACAGAGACTAGTAACAGTGTCAAGGCAGGTAAAAAGGCCAGACTCGGCAGACCAGGCTTTTGACAAACAGCACTGCCACTTTCTGACTGTGGACCCTCTCACAAGCCTCAAAAAGTCTTGAGATTACATTCCTCAATTGGAATAAGACAGCACTAGCATCATGGGTTTGTCTGTGCTCTAACTGAAATATACATGGAAGCAAACCTGTGAGATCGTCCATAAAAGGTCATTTTGTAGGTTATTAAGTAGTTAAAATAAATCCTAAATAGAAATCTAAGAAGTCAGGGACAATGTCCAATTAATAATAAAATTCTCAGTGGCAAACAAAAAGAATCGGTCAGTGGGTAGGTAGTGTAAGACTTTTGGTGAATGAGGCGAGGGCAAGAGGTAAGAAAGAGACCAAGTTAAGGAGCAAAGAAAGCCTTTATCGGGGTCCCCGGGCGAGGTTCCGTGACTCAGGTGAGGAGAGTCAGGGAAGTCGCGCCCCATATGAAGGAACAGGACATTTTATAGGGTTAGGGTTCCGGGTTTGGGTCTGGGAGGGCTAGTTACCAAATAAGGGTGGGTTTGGGGTCGTGGCTGGATGGGGTTGGTTAGGTCTTTTGGCGGGCTATGAGGTAGGTCAAAGTCCTGGGATTGGGTGCCGGTGCCTTCTTCAAAAAAGGGGGTGAAAAATTCCAGGTATGCGGGTGGGGGGTGGCTGGTGTGGGGAGGGGGGCTTTCTTCCAGTCCGCACCAGAATGGCCACTCGGTCGCCATCCAGAGGTCACTGTTACTGGTAGATGGGTGGGTGGATGGGACCACATTTTGAGAAAAAGAGGAGCACGTGTTGCCCTAAGTAAAAAGATGAAAACAAATTCCAGGTTGAGGTAGCCCGAAGCGGGTCCTCTCTGACTCCTTGATAAAGGTAATGATACAATTGACCATTGGAAAGAAACTCAAAGGATTGATCAGGATGAATCCAGAAGCATCCCAGATTTAAATGTAAACAAAGGAAACCCCAGAAGTTTCCGAAGAAAACATGGGAACAAATCCGAAATGGGAAAGATCTTTCAGGCATGGCTCAAAATCCAGAAGCCAATGGGGCGCCTGGGTGGCTCAGTTGGTTAAGCCTCTGACTTCGGCTCAGGTCATGATCTCCCGTTCGTGGATTCAAGCCCCGTGTAGGTCTCTGTGCTGACAGCTCGGAGCCTGGAGCTGCTTCGGATTCTGTGTCTCCCTGTCTCTCTGCCCTTCCCCCACTCATACTCCCTCTCTGTCTCAAAAAGAAATAAAACATTAAAAAAAATTTTTTAATAAAAAAAATCCAGAAGCTAAAACAAAACACGGATACATTCATATATATGCCTTCTTCAAGGAACCACATCAGCACACAGTGCCTCAGGCAAAGCGTAAAAACCAAAGACAGAGCAGTGAAAAGGATGTGCGACTCCAGTCACAAAGAATTCATCTTGCCGATATGTAAAGAAGCCCATCTCCACAAAAACAAAAGCAGAAACAGGCACCGGCCACGTCCAGAGAGCGCAAATGGCTCTCAAACACACCCCCAGTTTCACCCAAATGAAGACAGGGGCAGGGACCCCTTCAAAATAAATTCGCAGGTCAGCAGAGATCAAAGTATGACAAGCCTGCTTTGGGGGAGGCTGGGAAGACCCCACGCCCTGTCACGCGTGTGGGAGTCCCATGGGCACCCCTCCACCCCCGACAGAGGCCCCTTGGCAATATCCAGCAGATTTACAAGTCTGTGTGCTCTTGACCAATCACGTCCCCCCTGAGGTCGGTGGTACCCAGGGCTGGCTGCACCCTGGAGTTACCGTGATTCCCGGCCCCACACTCCGGGATTCTGGTGCAATTGATCTGAAGTTCACCCAGGGGGTGGGACGTTTGAAGCCCCCCGGGCTGATTCTCCTGTGCAGGTGCGCTATGCCCACCGCTGCAGAGACGCTCACGTGTGTGTGCAGCTAGGCACGGTTACTCATTGCTCTACTTCCATTAGCAAAAGATTAGGAGCAACCTACATGTCCATCGATAAGGGACCAGATGAATAGATTGTGACGCACGTGGGCCAAGGAGAACTGACGCCGCCGGGAAAGAGAGGGGGGCGAGGGGAGTCTGGGGTGGGGGAGACCTTCTCTACGGTCTGACATGGAACATTCTACCCGATCCATCATCAGCACACAAAGCAAGGTCCGGAACAGTATGTTCAGCACACCGTTTGGTGTTGCCACCTTGTGGGGTAAAGTTGGGGTGTAAATAGATGTTTCTGTGTGTTTGGACACGCTTAGACGCCTCTGGGGGGGCACGGGGGGGGGGAAATAACAGTGCTCCCTGTGGCGGAAGCGAGTGGGAAACCAGACACAGCGGAAGGGGTTAGAAGGGAGATTTCACCAGATGCCGCTCTATTTAGTCTATCCTATTCCTGAACCATCTGAATGCATTCTCTTTTCAGAATATCTTCAGTAACCCCTCCCCCACTGCCACCCCACCCCGCCCCCGCAAAGTGGTTCCCATCCTATGACCCCATGGGCCAGCGTCACTGCAGGACGCGCCTTGACTGTATTTCCCTTTTAACTATGGTTCTCCTTCTATTCGCTGTTGCTGTCGCCCCCTTCCGGACGGAAAGTGTAAAGGGCTGGTGTTCAAGGGAACCTGATTTTGAGCCCCGGGGGTCCACTTGGCCCAGAGAAGGCAGCAAAGCTAAGCGTACACCGGAACTAAACACTGTGTCATTATTTGTTTGAATTGAAATCCACACCATACTCACAGCAATCTAATTCATGTTTCTCTAGAAATCAAATAAACATGTTTGATGCTTTGTGTAATGTACTGTGTCAAGAATTGAGGGGTGGTATAAATGCATTCATTCATTCATTCATTCATTCATTCATTCATTCATTCATGTACGCATTCATTCATTCCTGGCACTGGGCCTATTGCGGTTCCAAAGGATCACCAACTCGCTCACCTGCCTGTAGGGGGCAGGCACGTGATGTAAATGAGCTAAGATCTTTCAGCGATCCGCAAGGAAACTGTTTCTGCGGAAGGGGATCCTCTCTGTTGCGCCCCCCGCTGACTGTCAGTTTAGTCCTCAGAGCTGACGTCCCAAGGGGACTCCCGGTTCTGCCCTCCCTGCCCGTCCCGCGGCGGGAACCTCGGCCTGGCGGTGCCACGCCTTCCAATCGTCCAGCAAAAGCCACATACCCGGATCTCTTCTGTGAAAGCTGATTCTTTTTTTTTTTAATTTTTTTGATGTTTTATTTATTTTTGACACAGAGAGAGACAGAGCATGAGAGGGGGAGGGGCAGAGAGAGAGGGAGACACAGAACGGAAGCAGGCTCCAGGCTCTGAGCTAGCCTTCAGCACAGAGCCAGTGCCGGGCTCGAACCCACAAACGTGAGATCTGACCTGAGCCGAAGTCGGAGGCCTAGCCAACTGAGCCACCCAGGCGCCCCAGCTCTTGATTCTTAAACTTTGGCAATAAAGTCGTCCCTTTATTGAGTGTTGTTCAAGAGTTTTCTGGGTGCAAATCTGAGCGAGACAAATACTCTCGCGGCCGCCATGGGGCTTACAGTCTAGCAGCGGAGCGCAGTCATTTAGGGGCGAACACGACTGGTTGTTCACAAGAGAAAATCCCGCTCAGATAGATTTCCACGGTGGGGGGCGAGCAGAGGCTCGGGGACTGAAAAGCCTGGAGCTAAGGGGGCTTCAGGGGTCACGATCTGGGGTTGCCTCCATCTTTCTGAACGTTTCCGTTTACCCTTCTTTGCACATCGGTTTCATCTTCCGGCAAATTCTGCTCCCCTGCCCGGCAAAGCCCACCCAAGTGCTGCGCTGACCTCTCATTCAGACCCCAAGCGTCCCCTTCAGAGAGGCCTGGCCCGCACCCCAATAGAAAGAGCCCTTCTAGGACGTCCACTGGTCACTCTCTGTCACATAACCTCCTTTCATTCTGCATGGCACGAATCGCTATCGGAAATCGTCTTTTTCGTCTCTCTTGACTTGCACATTGCCCATCCACTCCCAGAAGAAGGTCAGGTCTGGGGGTGGGGGAGGGAGGACACGTCTGTCCCGCTTACCATTGTATGCCCATGTCCAAGCACACCCCCAGTTCCCCGACTCCAGACAGACACACAGCTCATTGTCGTTGAATGGATGGATGTAGAGAGAGAGAAGTCGAGGAAGAAGACACTTGTGGGGTGCCTGGGGGGCTCAGTCAGTTAAGCGTCCGGCTTCGGCTCAGGTCATGATCTCATGGTTTGTGGGTTCGAGCCCCGCATTGGGCTCTGTGCTGACAGCTTGGAGCCTGGAGCCTGCTTTCGATTCTGTGTCTCCTTCTCTCTCTGACCCTCCCCTGCTTGCACTGTCTCTCTCTGTCTCTCAAAAAAAAAAATTAATAAATAACATTAAAAAAACAAAAAACAAAAAAAAAGAAGACACTTGCGTAAGGACAGACACATAGATCAAGGGAGTACCAATGCGAGTCCAGCAATAAACTCTGTTACATCTATTGTCAGTTGATTTTCAACAAGGGTGCCAACATCATCTCCTGGGGAAAAATGGTCCTTTTGACAACTGGTGTTGGAATGAGTGAACAGCAACTGGAAAAGAATGAAGCCAGACCCCTACCTCATATCATATACAAAAACTGACTCCAAATGGATCTTCTAAGAACTACTCTTAGAAGGAAACATAGGTATACACCTTCATGACCTTGGATTAAGCAATTCTTTCTTTGCTATGATGCCAAAAGCAGAAGCAACAAAAGAAAAAATTAGATAAATTGGACTCGCAAAATAAAAAATAATTTGTGATTCAGAAGCACCATCAGGAAAGCAAAAAGAATGGGAGAATGGGAGAAAGTACATAAAATCATCGATCTGATAAGGCTCCACCATCCAAGATACATAAAGAACCCTTACAACTCGAACAAAGAAACAGACGAAGACAATTAGCCCAATTTAAAAATAGGAAGAGAGGGGCACTTGGGTGGCTCAGTCAGTTAAGTGTCCCACTCTCGATTTCGGCTCAGGTCATGATCTCATGGTGGCAGGATTGAGCCCCAAGTCTTGGGATTGTCTCCCTCCCCCTCTCCCTCTGCCCTCCTCCTGCTCACGCTCATGCATGCTCTCGCGCTTGCACTCTCTCTTTCTCAAAAATAAATAAATAAATAAAGGCAAAGGATTTAAATACACATCTTTCCAAAGAAATGTAAAAGTGGCCAATAAACTCATGAAAAGATGCTCAGTGAGATTAGTCATTCTGGATTTGCAAATCGAAACCATAGTGAGATGCCATGGCACCCTCCCTCAGACAGCTAAAATTTAAAAGACACTAACAAGTGTTGGTGAGGGTGTGGAGACCCTGGGACCCTCACACAGCGCTGGCGGGAGAGGGAAATCCTGTCTCTACTTTGAAAAAGAGCTTGGCAGTTCCTCAAAATGTTAAACATAGGCTTGGCACCTGACCCAGCAATTCCGCTCCTGGGAATATGCCCGGGAGAAATGAAAACCTACATCTGCATAGAAACTAGCGTGTGAGTGTCCACAGCCATGTTGTTCATAATAGCCAATGTTCCAGAATTTTCATCAACCCCATACTCATCAGCAGTCACTCCCCATCCCCCCTACTCCTTGCCCAGCCCCTGGCAGTCATGAGCCTGCCTTCTATCTCCAATGGATTTGCCTCTTCCTGACATTTCATGCGGATGGATTCCTACCAGGTCATCTTTTGTGGCAACTTCTTCCATGCAGCGTAATGTCTTCGAGTTTGCTCCACGTTGCAGAATGAATCTGTACCTCTTTCCTTTCATGACTGAATAAACATTTCATCGTGTGCATCGACCATAGATCGTGTATCTACGAATCAGTTGATGGACATTTAGGTTTCTCCTTCTTGGTTGCACGATTTGTGACTATATGAAAAATCCCTGAATTGTACACTAAAAAATGTTTAATAAAGTTTTTTTTAAAATTTTTAGTGTACTTTTTATTCATTTTTGACAGAAAAAGAGACAGAGCCTGTGCAGGGGAGGGGCAGAGAGAAATGGAAACACAGAATCCGAAGCAGGCTCCAGGCTGTGAGCCATCGGCACAGAGCCCGACCGCAAGATCATGACCTGAGCCAGGGTCAGACACTTAACTGACTGAGCCACCCAGGAGCCCCTGAAGTTTTTTAAAAGAGTCAAGGAAGGGGGACCTGGGTGGCTCAGTCAGTTGAACGTCCAACTTTTGGTTTCAGCTCAGGTCATGATCTCAGGGTTCTTGAGTTGGAGCCCTGATCAGGGCTCTGTGCTGAGAGTGTGGAGCCTGCTTGGGATTCTCTCGCTCCCTCTCTCTCTCCCCCTCTCCAACTTGTGCTCTCAATTGCTCTCAAAATAAACTTTTAAAAAATAATTTAAAAAAGAGTCTCTCTCTCTTTATGCCTCTCTCTCCCTTGTGTGCATTCTCTCTCTCTCTCAAAAAAAAAAAAAAAAAAGAATGAAGGAACGTTCTTGGGCTTGGGCCTGAATATCTGGGCAGGTGCAGGAAATGAGTCCAGCTTGGGACAGGTGGCGTTTGAGCTGCCCGTGGGACATGACAGTGGAGACATCCAGCAGCACCACAGGGCTGCAACGGGACAGAGAGTGGGTCGGAGATGCAGATCTGGAAGCTGTGGGTCTGTAGGGTGGGGGTG
Source organism: Mungos mungo (assembly GCA_004023785.1). NCBI lineage: Eukaryota > Metazoa > Chordata > Mammalia > Carnivora > Herpestidae > Mungos > Mungos mungo. The sequence continues at coordinate 41,016 of PISW01007974.1, forward strand.
ATCAGGCCAGGCACGTGTGAGATGACCCCGCACACTAGGTAGAAGAAGTCTACTGCAGGGGCGCCTGAGTGGCTCAGTCAGTTGAGCCTCCGACTTCGGCTCAGGTCATGATCTCATGGTTCATGGGTTCGAGCCCCGTGTCGGGCTCTGTGCTAACAGTTCAGAACCTGGAGCCTGCTTCGGATTCTGTGTCTCCCTCCTCTCTGCCCCTCCCCTGCTCACATTCTTTCTCTCTCTCTCTCTCTCTCTCTCTCTCAAAAATAAATAAAAGACATAAAAATTTAAAAAAAAAAAAAAGAAGTCTACGGCAGAGCCCCAAAGCCCGGAAGATCCCCAGCACTCACGGGAAAAGGAGTCAGTGAGGTAGACTGGGAAGGCTTTTCCAGAGGGAGAAAGAAGCCCAGGAGAGGTGGCATTTCAGGAAACGGGGAGTGACCAGCAATCAACAGGCTAGGATCCACCCCTGTGATATTAAGCAGGGGAGGCGGAGGGGTTCCAGCCGGGGGGGGCGGGGTTTAAGACAGTACACACAGTGTTTAATCTGTTATTGATCCAGGAAACGGACAACGGACAGAAACTGGAGAATGTGAGCCCCACAGTGTGTGTTTCATAGCACGGCTGCTTTGGGGCCCAACCACCAAGCTGGACGGACGAGTTACACAATATGTGTAAATGCATGATAATAGTAGGGACGTTGGTAACAGTAATTACATATTGCCTACGTTATGCAGTGATCATATGATGCAATATCGGTAACAGTAATGTCTTCCCAATGACTGTGTGCCAGGCACCGCGTTAAGTACTTTAGAACTATATTCTCAGCTCATTCTCACATCAACTGGGGTGACGCTGTCACTGACCCCCGACACAGATGAAGGAGCTGAATTCACCCCCCAAGCTTGGACAACTAGAGCACTGCAGAGATGCTAATTGAACCCACGCAGTCTGTCCTCAGGGGTCTGAGCCTCCCCACCAAGGAGCAGGAGTTTGGAGACCTTGACATTGACCCAGGGTAGCTCAGCTATCCATGCCCTGAGACCCAGAAAGATATGTGTTGGCCTTTCAAGACCATCACTTTGGCATGAGTTTTATTTCTTTCATTGCAAAAACCTTACAGACTTTGTAAGGTCAGCGTTCTGGTTTCCACGTTTTCCTGGGAGCTACGAGTTTAAAAGAAAGAAAGAAAGAAAGAAATCCCAGCTCAGCTGTAATTAGAGATGGAAATCAAACAGACCCCTGAAACTTGCTGTTGTCAGCAAGGTGGTTGTCATTCTGAAGCAGGTGCCTTACACGGAACAGCTATTTATAGAAAATGATATTTATAGAATCGGTGCTGAGCTCACCCATTGTCAAATCTCTGAAAAGAGGTTCCCAGGAGGGTTTGGAAAATGCAGGTGCTGAGCCAGAGCCTGAGGGAGCGTAAAACAGAGCTCTTGAATGGTCTTTTTCAGGAACTGAGTCGCTCAGAGAGAACTCCACTCGGGTTCCAGAGACCCAGCGGAAAGACACTGGAAAGGCAAAGTGACCCGGGGTCTTTGCTGCCGGGGAGTAGGACAGTGGTCTAATGGCTAAGGGCTTGGGCAGCCACTCACCCAGATCTGGGCTCTGCCAGACCCTTCCGCAGCCTTAGCTTCCTCTTCCCCAAAATGGGTATCGCCCCAAAGGGGTCCTTTGAGCATCACATGCAGAAAACGCAAGCGAAAAGCTATAACAGCAGCAGGCATTCTACGTGCCAGCAGCCACATCTGTTTGCGATCTTAAACTACTTTCCTAGAAGTCGCACGGTGCACTGGAGTCCACGGGGAAACATAAACTATATATATACACACACACAGCTGACCTTTGCACAACTTGGCTTTGAACTGTGCAAGTCCATGTGGGTTTTTTACAGCCCAGAACTATAAATGTATTTTCCCTTCCTTGTGATTTTCTTAATATGCTCTTCCCTCTGGCTTATGTTATTGTAAGAATACAGTGTATAATACATATACAAGATATGTGTTAATTGGCTGTTTATATTCTCTGTAAGGGTTCCAGTCAACAGTCAGCTATTAGTAGTTAAGATCTGGGGGAGACAAAAGTTATATGCAGGTTTTCAATTGTGCAGGATCTCAGCAGCCCTAACCCTTCATTGGTCAAGGGCCAAGTGTATATGTATAATAATTCTCTCTCTCTCTCTCTCTCTCTCTCTCTCTCTCTCTCTCTCTCTCTCTCTCTCTCTCTCCACCTAGGTACAAAGTATATAAGCAGGAAGAATTGAATGCAGGGTATTGACTGCACCAGGGTTGAGAGATCTGAGAAGCCAGGCAAGTTGGCAGAGTGTCCCCAGAGAGTAAGCACAGAGACTGGCAACCAGACCTGGGCTGGAGGGACACAGAGCCCCAGGGCTGGGGTCACCCAGGGAAAGCTAGAGCGTGGAGGAGGTGTGGCTGCTGGTGACTTACTCCAGAGAGGAGTAGAAATACCCCAGCCTTTTCTTCCTTCCTACTGTTCAGTCTCTACCAGTGTCTCTCACTGGCCAGATCCAGCAGGAAGCCACTGACCAGGGAGCCTGGGAAATGCAGAGAGTGGGGAGGCCCTCCTCCCACCCCCACAGTGACACAGAGCAGGGCAGGGCAAGGGGGAGGGGCAGGTCTACCTGGTCCTGGAGGAGCACTCATGTCCAGAACAACGGAAGAGGAAGATGAGCTTTCCTGTGAGCTGTCAGACTACAGTTTGAGAGTTGTGTCCTGAGGGGAGGCTCATGCTTGGAGGAGGAGCCTGGCTGGCACAAGCAGGCTTCGGGGGGGGGGGGGGGGGGAGACGAGAGGCCTCTGATGCAGTTCATCCTGCAGGAGTGCAGTCCTGAGGGAGGACGGGAGACCTGCCTCTCCATCTGACAACTGATCGTCTTCGTATATGAACCTCCTCAAAGCAGATCAAAACCAGTTACTGGAAGACAGAACTGGAGTCAGGATAAAGAAGCTCTTTGTGATGCAGACAGAAAGGATTCCTCCGTGAGGTAGTGAGTTCCCCGTCACAGCAAAAGAATCACGAAAGTTAATTCTTGGTCTAGTGATTGTTGCTATTCTGAACTAGTTTCTACCTGTGGCATGTCAGAGAAGTTTCAGGGGCTCCTGGGTGGCTCCCTGGTTCACTCTAGCGTCTGACTCTTGATTTCAGCTCAGATCATGATCCCGGCGTTCTGGGATTGAGTTCTGTGTTGAGCTCTACAGTGAGCATGGAGCCTGCCTAAGGTTCTCTCTCTCTTTCAGCACGCCTGGGTGGCTTAGTCGGTTGGGCCTCTGACTTTGGCTCAGGTCATAATCTCATGGTTCGTGGGCTCGAGCCACACGTCAGGCTCTGTGCTGACAGCTCGGAGCCTGGAGCTGCTTCGGATTCTGTGTCTCCCTCTCTCTGTCCCTCCCTTGCTCGTGTTCTGTCTGTCTCTCTCTCTCTCTCAAAAATAAACATTAAAAATTTTTTAATAAAAAAACTCTCTCTCTCCCTCCCTCTGCCCCTCTCCTCCACTCACACACTCTCTCTCTCTCTCAAAAAAAATCTTAAAAAAAAAAAAAAAGAAAGACAATAAAAGAAACAAGTTTAAGTGACACCAAGGGTCTTGTATCATCAGCTAAAATTTTACACTTACCGTCTTCTCTCCCCTCAACAGGGTATAAATTCCTCAGAGGCAGGAATGTGTTCGTAGAGCTGACTGACTTCAGGAAACACAATGCATGAAAATCTTGGTGTTTTGGTTTTGCTACAAAACAAACAAGCAGACAAATCTGCGGCAGAAGTTTTTTCCAACAGCCATTTGAACATTGAATACTTTCAGGTTCATAGAAGACGTTTCCAGAACCATTTATTTCATGCCGGGGAAGGAAAACCGTCACCACGAGGAGACCCACGGGGAGGAAGAAATTAATGTGGACAATATGCAAATAAAAAGCCACGGTGTCTGCACAGTTAAACACAGCGTCCTCTTGGCTTGAAGCAGCCAGAGCAGCGACACGCAGCGAGGAAAGAAATACTGTTCCAGTTAATTAACGGGGACTGTTCCATGTAGTCCAATGAATATACTACATCAGAAATTAAATATTAAACAGAATTAAAATGAAATACATTTAAAAACCAGTTCCCTGTTTGGACATTTCATAAGCAGAGAAAAAGGAAGACAAAATAGCAGAGACTAAGAGAAAAAAGGAAACTGGAAGGACAGGAAAAAAGGGAAGACAGAGAACTTCGGAAAGACAAGGAGCCTTTTTTATCCTAGAAATCACGACTCTGGTCAATCAGCGAATTGGAGGTTAGTTCCCTTAGCCTGGGCTCCACCCTTCCTGGATTTCATAGCGACGACGTTTGCCTCTCCTTGTGACCATCAGGTTCCCATGGTGTATGTAACACTTAATTAAATCAGTCGATGACAATAAAAAACACAACTGCCAGGAACGAGTTTGGGCACCAAAACACCCAACCCTAGATAAGCATTTAGACCAACAGGTAGGAGAAGGAGTCCACGGGTGCAGGGCTGAGCGTGCTAATGTGTTTCACAGAAGAAAAAGGACCCATCTGCTAACCTAGGGAGTCAGTGAAAGTGGAAGTTGGGCAGCCCCTATCAAAATAACACCAGCATTCTTCTCAGAGCTAGAACAAACGATCCTGAAATGTGTATGGAACCAGAAAAGACCCTGAATAGCCAAAGCAATCTTGAAAGAGAAAACCAACGCTGGAGGCATCACACTCCCAGATGTATTACAAAGCCGTCATCATCTACGGTATGGGACTGGCACAAAGGATCAATGGAACAGAGTCGAGAACCCAGAAATGGACCCACCAACGTACGGCCAGCTGATCTCTGGCAAAGCAGGAAAGACTAACCAATGGAATAAAGACGATCCCTTCAGCAAACGGTGCTGGGAAAACTGGACAGCGACATGCAGAAAAATGAACCTGGACCACTTTCTTACACCGGACACAAAAAAACTCAAAATGGTTGGAAGACCTACATGTAAGACAAGAAGCCATCAAAATCTTGGAGGAGAAAGTAGGCAAAAACCTCTTTGACCTCAGCCCCAGCAACTTCTTACTCAACACGTCTCTGGAGGCAAGGGAAACAAAAGCAAAAATGAACTATTGGGACCTCATCAAAATAAAAGCCTTCTGCGCGGTGAAGGAAACAATCAGAAAAACTAAAAGGCAACCAACGGAATGGGAGGAGATTCTTCAAGTGACATCTCAGATAAAGGGTTAGTCCCCAAAATCTATAAAGAACTTATCAAGCTCAACATGCAAAAAACAATCCAGTGAAGAAATGGGCAAATGACATGAATAGACATGTTTCCAAAGAAGACATCCAGATGGCCAACCAACATGAAAAGATGCTCAACATCACTCATCATCAGGGAAATACAAATCAAAACCACAGTGAGATACCACCGCACACCTGTCAGAATGGCTAACATTAACAGCTCAGGCAGCAACAGACGTTGGTGAGGACGCGGAGAAAGAGGATCCCTTTGGCACTGCTGGGAATGCGAACTGGTGCAGCCCCTCTGGAAAACAGCGTGGAGGTTCCTCAAAAAATTAAAAAGAGAACTACCCTATGACCCAGCAATTGCCGTACTAGGTATTTATCCAAGGGATACAGGTGTGCTGTTTCGAAGGGACACACGCACCCCAATGTTTGTAGCAGCGCTATCGACAATAGCCAAAGTATGGAGAGAGTCCAAATGTCCATCGATGGATGAATGGATAAAGAAGGTATGATACACACACACACACACACACACACACACACACACACACAATGGAGTATTACTCAGCAACCAAAAAGTATGAAATCTTGCCATTTGCAACAACGTGGATGGAACTAGAGGGTATTATGCTAAGTGAAATTAGTCAGAGAAAGACAAATATCCTATGACTTCACTCATATGAGGAATTTAAGATACAAAACATATGAACATAAGGGAAACAAAAAGAATATAAAAACAGAGGGGGGGAAACATAAGAGACTCTTAAATATGGAGAATAAACAGAAGGTTACTGGAGGGGTTGTGGGAGGGGGAATGGGCTAAATGGGTGAGGGGCATTGAGGAATCTCCTCCTAAAATCATTGTTGCACTCTCTGCTAACTAACTGGGATGTAAATTTAAAAATTAATTAAAAATTTTAATGGTAAAAATGCCAAGCTCTACATTATGTATTTTACCAACATAAAAAAAAAAAGCACATTTACTTTTTTTTATAAAAGGTCTAAGATTGAGACATTAAGGGGCACCTGGGTGGCTCAGTCGGTTGAGCGTCCGGCTTTGGCTCAGGTCAGATATCCTGTTCGTGGGTTCAAGCCCCGTGTCGGGCTCTGTGCTGACAGCTAGCTCAGAGCCTGGAGCCTGCTTCCAGTTTTGTGTCTCCTTCTCTCTCTGCCCCTCCCCCTCTCATGCTCTGTCTCTCTCTGCCCCTCCCCCTCTCATGCTCTGTCTCTCTCTGTATCAAAAATAAATAAAACATTAAAAAATATTAAAAAAAGATTGAGACATTAAAAAATGTTTAATGTGGTTTGAAACTCTTAAGGGAATTTAAAATAACTAAATTTGTAAATGGAGTTCATTGCAGGGAAATTTTTAATCCACTAATTTATGAACTGATTATTAGTAAAAGAAAACCAAGTTGAAAAAAATAAAGTGGAAGTTGGCTAAGAGAGTCATCTTAAAAGATAAATGTTTAAAAATTAAACTTTGGGGGTGCCTCGATCGTCCAAGTGTCTGACTCTTGATTTCAGCTCAGGTCACAATCTCATGGTTCGTGGAATCGAGCCCCACATGGGGAGGAGCGTTCCCGCAGCCGGTGGGGCGGGGCCTCGGATGGGGATTGCTAAGGCTTCTCCTTTTTTTTTTTTTTTAATTTTTTTAATGTTTCTTTATTTTTGAGGGACAGAGAGAGATAGTGCATGAGTGGGTGAGGGATAGAAAGATAGGGAGACACAGAATCCGAAGCAGGCTCCACGCTCTGAGCTGTTAGCACAGAGCCCGACACGGGGCTCGAACCCACGAACCGTGAGAACATGACCCGACCTCAAGTCGGACGCTCAACCGACTGAGCCACCCAGGTGCCCCAGGCTTCTCCTTCCTTGACCGGATGTTAGTCAGGCTCCTCTGAGCCCTATTCTTGATGAGGCCTTGACCTTGGCTCTCATCCTCTGGCCTGCCAACCCTAGTTTGGGCAACGGATCATGCTAGGTCAGTTCAGGGAGCATCCCCTGACCCTTGGTATCTGATCAAATTCCTCATCTCCCACCGTGATGTCTTTCAGCGAGAACCCTAGCCTGTCTTCAGAGGGAAGCTCCGCACCCAATGGCTCCTCTGAGTAAGTTTCCATCCAGTGGCCCACCGCCCCCCCCCATCCAGGTGGGAACCCCCAGCTGCCTCTGCCATACTCAGAGGTGAACTCAGAGCATCTCTCCTATTGCCGTGGTCTTAAAACAAGTCTATTTCCAGATTTAACAAGTGTCAGAATAATTTTTTTTTAATAGGACGGTCTGGCACGAGCTAGGGTCATGGAAGGGAGCAGCCACGGGTGGAACATCCGCCCAGAGCAGGAAGTGTGCAGGCCAAGAAATGGCCCAACCTCTTCCTTCCCACCCTCCAATATTCTGGTGCCTTCCATTGGCTGAGGCCAACAGGAAGTCCTCAGGGAGGGGGCCCAGGTGATGTCCATCAATGTCAAACTTCTAGGATCTGGAGAACCTGGAGAAGGGATTGGGGGGGGGGGGCAGCAAATGGGGAGTGATCAACGCACCCTGCTTGCCAACGGGTGGCACAATGGATGGGGTCGGAATTCTTTTTTCCTTTACAGTGTTAAGAAATCAGTGAGATGCATACATACAAGAGGAAGAGGCAGGGCGAAGAGGAGGACATGCCAGCTGGGGCAGGATTGGTGCCAGCCCACCAATGGTGTCAGAGGAAGCAGGCAGGGGACAGGGGATTGACACCAAGACCAGGCCAGCCAAATCTCTTGATGCCCAGGAGGTGACCAGAAAAAGGACTTTGCACAAGATTGAAGGTCACCAAGGCAGATAAGAGGTGTGGCAGACGGACATGACTCCACAGGTATCGTCATAATCCAAAAAACCCCAGCACAGGTGGACTGGGGCCCCAATCTGCTGGATGAGAAATGGTCACTTGGCCAGGTACACATCCTTCACATCCCCTCTCCCTGCCTCTCACCCGTGTCACTGCAAGGGACTGTCGATGCAAGGGGGTTCCTTTACAAAAGCAAAGTGACGAGGACACCCAGCCAAGGCCACCGCCATCTTGCCTTTGGCCCTCAGATGTCTCAGACACCATGGCATGCAATCTTGCAGAGCCCTCTGGGAACTCACACATGCACAACCCAGAGGCTGGCCCTGGGGTTGACGCCCATGGCTTACCCTTGAGCAGCGGGCTGCGGGAACGCATGCACAAAAGTGTCCCCATTTTGTCTCCTGGAAAGCCAGTTCTGAGATGGATTCCACGGGCTCCCCAGAGGTCCCATGGGAGCCACCACACAGTTGCCCCTGCATCGGGCACCTCGATGGTATATCCCTCTGATTTCCTGTCCACACCCCCAACCCGAATTCCCACTCCCCGGAATCACATGCATTATGCAACTTGGAAGAGAAAAATACAAAGCTTTCCAGTTGAGCTCAGCCTTCCGGGTACCGACCACATGGGAATGGCCTGGCCTTGAGCACACAGACTCATAACCCAAGATTCTCAGTCAACTCATAGGTCTTCATCTCCAAAATGGGAGTCTGAGGGAGTACGATGAGGCTAGACCCCATGTTAGGTAGGACTCGGTTGTTGCAAGTGAAACAGAAATAAGCCAATAGTTTTGGGAGAAAAAAGATGGAGGATGCAATTCACTTCTATTGCAGGTGAACTCCTTCCATGCAGAGAACTTCGGCTTACATCCTCCCTCAGCGACAAAGACGAGAGGACTTCGCACTCCTGGCAACTGTATAAAAATGCCAGGGAACGATTCTGATTGGCCCAGCCTGGAGGACGTGTCCCCCTTTGAGCCAATCACTGTCGCCAAGGAAGTCGGCTGCTGAGATTGGCTAACTGTGGGTTATACGCCCACGCCTGTGGGTGGGTTTCTCCGATTGGCAACTTCAAGAGAAGCTTCTGGAAAGGACTTTGGGGAGGTAATCGATTCCTAAAGGAGGGTGCAGCCCATGCTGTTGGTGTTTCATCCGGTTCCGCAGGCCCCGCTTCTCCAGCTGCCGGTGTCTGCAGGCCTGGATCTGGGTCCTCTGCCTTCGAAATGCAAGCTGACGAGTCGTGCCAGCAGCTGTCAGCCCACACGCGCCAGGAATGTTGTGTAAGTGCCCCGTCCGCCCCACCCCTGCGGTGGGAGCGCTCTAGAGGGTGTGTTCTCCAACCATTCCCGAGAGTTCCCCTTGCACGGAGGTCCGCCCTCCCCCTCCTAGTGGGGCTGGCTTCATTTGTGCCCTTTAGGACGCCTTCCGCTTCTTTCTCTTGCTTCTTCCTCCCAGCGTTTCTGCACTTGAACTTGAAGCTTAGCCTCAAGGTCTGCATCTGGGGAAACCCCCTGACTACAAGAGAAAGGACTGGTAGGGGGCAGGGCTGTCACTTCACCAGGAGGACAAAACAACCAGTTGTCCCCTGCAGCCCTGCTTTCTCATCTACTTGTCCCGCGGCAGGGCTTTAGGGCACGGGCCTCTAATAAGCAGAGGTTGAGACCCGGATTCTCCGCAGTGGTTTACCAAGGGAGAGATCTCCGGAGAAACTTATAAAGAGCAGAGGAAGGAGGGCAGGAGGAAGCCCAGCACAGAGCGATTGCAGCTTAGTCCCAGAAAGAGCGCCGGAGCTTGAATAGAAACACAAAATTGTCCCCTCCACCTTGAGGCTAGGGGGCTACAGCTTTACACGCTGACCCTGGTCAACCACTGGCTCCAGGCTGCCCAGGGGAGGATCGGGTCATGATCTCACGATTTGGTTCATGGGTTTGAGTCCCGCATTGGGCTCTGTGCTGACAGCTCAGACCCTGGAGCTGCTTCGGATTCTGTGTCTCCCTCTCTCTCTGCCCCTCCCCTGTTCGCACTCCGTCTCTGTCTCTCTCACAAATAAACATTAAAAAACGAAAATAAAGCTGCCTCAGTCACAGACACCTGGCTCAGTGTTGATAGGTTTCTGCCCTCCTGGAGTCCCCATCCCCCCCACGACCCCCCTTCCCCGGAGGCCCAAAAGCTCCCTCCTGCCGCCAGGTTGCGCTCTCCCTAACTCACCCCGCCTTTGGACCCACAGTTCCCTCTGCCTTCCATGCCTTTCCTCCTTCACCTGCTTACAGACCGCCCCCCCACCCCCCTTACCCTTGTGAATAGTTCAGACGTCAGTCCCCAATTACTTCATGTCACGCGCACGTAAGCTTTATCCCAGGGGTGCAGGGAACTATAGTATTTGAAAAAAAAAAGTTCATGAAATTTACCATGCCAACAGAGTAAAAAAGAAAAATCTCTGGGGATCCTGAGGAACGGACAGTAGCAGTGAACCAGTACTGTGTACTTAGAACAGCACCCCAGGCACCATGTCAAGCTCTCTGCAATAACTCACAAAATTCTCCCTGTGACCCAGACCCTCTGTGGTAGGCTCTGTTGTAAATCCCATTTCACAGAGGAGAAAAACAAGGCACAGAGAGTCTCGGGTAACTTGCCCAAGGTCACACAGCTGGTAAATGGGAGAGCTGAACGCTGACATTGACACCAGGGGTTACCACCTGCTGTGCTCAATGAATGCTTGAAGGGACCAGCAAAAAAAGGGACAGAAGATCCAGAGAGAGGACCTCCGGCTGAGTCGGGAGGCGCCCTCCAGGTCAGCCCCTGCAGTAAGGACAGAGAGGCTCGGACAGGCCGTGCAAAGGGTCTGGCTGGAGGCTGCAGTCAAGGACATGCATCTCCTCCATGAAGCCGACTCCCAGGGACCCAGCGTTCCTCCCTCCCCTGGGTCTCCTCCGCCCACCCCGTGTCTTCTCCATATTGCAATTGCGCGTTCCGAGTCCGTCTCTCCCACCGCAGATGCGCGCTGACTTTCACTCAGACCTTTTTGGCCAGGGCTTATTTGCCCTGCCTAGAAACAATCCCCATTTCCGGAACAAAAAAAGGGGAACAGGATTCGAGCCTGGAACCCTGGTGGGAACAAAGCCAGAGCCCGCTTCAGGACGCAGTGCCGCGAGAAGCCAGTTACTGGCGGGTTGGAGCGGACCATCAGCTGACAAGGTACTGACCAGGCATTTATTCCTTCTCCTAAGGAGGGGAGGGCCTGGGCCTGGATCTGAGCTCCCAGAGGACCACAGGGGTCCAGCACCCAGGACTGTGGGGGGCCAGGCGGCTCGTAGAGGAATGCAGAGGTAGAACAGGGTGCTGGGAGTTCCCAGCGGATGTGTCCGAGAGTGCTTGCTGCCTGATGCTCTGTTCCTAGAATACCTGAGGTACTCCTTCCCGGCTCAGTGGAAAGTGTGCTGTGATTGATTAGCAATGTCTGCCACAGGCAGCGGATGAGGAGGATAGGTATAAAAGTTATGTGTTTACCGTCCCAGTTAGCGGGGTGTGGGAGAAGGGAGCTGGGGAGGTTATGAATAATAGTAACAGCAGCTACCATCCACTGAGCCCTTAGAATGTGCCAGGAGCCACATGCAGTGCTTTTCCTGCTCTATTTCATCTAATTCTCAAACCAACTCCAGGAGAGAAGGGCTGTCCGTTCCATGAGGGCCATGGTTTTATTTACCCGTGTTGTTTAGTGCTGCAGGCACTCAGTGACCCATCTGCTGTTGAACAGATTAACTCTTCTTTTTGCAGATGAGGAACCGGGGGTCCCAGAGTGGAAAGTAAGTTGCTTAAAGGCAGGAAGCTAGTAGTGAGCGTCGCTGTGGGACGATGTCTCCTGTTCTTGGTGATGACAGCACTGTCCCATAACCTCTGCTGGCCAGTACAGCAGTCTCCAGTCGTGTGGCTGCGAGGTGCTTGAAATGGGGCTCAAGCAACCATGAAACTGAATTCTGAGTTTCAGGTTATCTTAGCTAATATCGAAATTGAAAATGGCCACATGGGGCCCTTGGTGGTCATTTTGCACAGCACCGCTTCTAGAGCCTGAGGGCTTGACTCGCCCCCCCCCCCCCAGACTGATACCAGATGCCACATTCAGAGTGTGGTCCCCGGTCTCCACCAACGCACACGGCTACCCTGAGGCGTGTCCAGTCACAATTCCACCAGGGAGCGCAGCGGTGTAACCAATAAGCGGATTTACTATGAGCAACCGGATTTCTGCTCTTGCGGCCACAGCGGTTCTGGGAAGGCTTTTCTCCGCATTGTCTGATTCTGCACGAGACGTCCGAAGATTCTAGAGGAGGACACGGTTCACCCGGGGCTACCTGCTGGCCTCAGACCCAAACCAGGTTCGCAACCCTGAAATCCCAAGCATTTCATCTTAACAGTTGGTGCGAAGGGAAACTCGTGGTCAGCCTGGTGTGCCACGGAGGAGTCAGGCTGCGGGCCTGACCTAGTTAGAGGCCTCGGGGTCAGCGGCAGGTGCAACCGTGCCGGGCAGGGAGCCGCCTGCACATCTTATAAGTGGCCCCTGTTTTCCTGGTCACCTGGTCCCTACCTCCGTTTGGGAGCTGCTGTCTTTCCTTCCTTCCAGTAGCAGCTTGATCTTGAGAAAGTGCTGGAAGTGATGAAACGCTAAGGCATAAAGGACTATTAGGAAGAGCATCCACTTCCCGCCGATTTCTCTTTTGACAGGAAGCAGGAGCCGCAGCCAGGAATGGCTCTCTGGCTGGCAGAGCGTCAGGCAGCGTCCGCAAAGGCTCACACGTATTCAGCTCTCAGTGACAGGTGCTGCTGGGAGGGCTGGTCTTGGGTTAAGTTATTTCTTTATTATTTTTTTAAATATTTATTTATTATTGAGACACAGAGAGACAGAGCATGAGCAGGGGAGGGGCAGAGAGAGAGAGAGGGAGACACAGAGTCCCAAGCAGACTCCAGGCTCCGAGCTGTCAGCACAGAGCCCGATGCGGGGCTCGAACCCACAAACCGTGAGACTGTGACCTGAGCCGAAGTTGGACGCTCAACCGACGGAGCCACCCAGGGGTCCCTGCATGAAGTCATTTAAATCCATCCCACCATGTGGGAGAAACAAGGGCCACCCCACTTTGGAGCGGGGAGGAAACTGAGGCACATTGAAACTGGTCCAGTTCACAGCCGGGAGCAGCCAGGCCTGGGCTGGGATCCAAGCAGAGCCCGGGAGAAAAGCACTGGGAAGGAAGAAGCAGCAAGTGCCGGTCGGGAAGAGGTCTTTTTCCTTTTATCTGAAATTAGGGACTGACGGCCCAGGCTGAGTCTGGGCCGGGTCTGGGCCTGGACTGGGCCCGGATTCCCAGTGTGGCTCTACCCACCGGCGGGCCTGATCCTCTAGAGGCGTCTGTTGCTTCTCGTCCTCCGGTCTAAACAGCTCCACGCTTACAGGAGTGAGCTCGCCAAGAACCGAGCTTGAGGACGTGATCCAGGCTGGCCCCTGCGCGCGCTCCTCTATGGCCGGCTGCAATTTTTCTAGATTACTCAGCTTCGGGGAGGGAAGCTGGGCCAAGGACAACCCTTAGTGAGAAGAACAGACTGTTTAGGGAACAGGCCCACCTCCTTCTCCTTCCCTCCTCCTCCGGGAGCCCTGGGAGCCCGCAAACCGCCTGCGGGGTGGGGGGTGGGGGCGAGGCAGGGGGCGGGGCTGGCTGCCGGCGGCCGTCCTCAGGCTCCGCCCCCGCCGAGCCCAGCTGCTATCTGGAAGGGTGGCTGGCGGCTCTTGGGGACCCCTTTCCCTGCCTCCCCTTCTACTCCTGGGCGCGGAAGGTCAGAGCCAACTCAGCCTGAAAGAAAAGCAGCTTGCAGCCCTTCCGCAGAAGCTTCTAGCGTGCTGGTTGAGTTGGGGCGCCGGCACACGATGGTATGGGTTCCGCCTCCTGCTTCCTGCGCTCACCCATCTATGGGGTACCGGCTGCGTCCTCCACTCCCTCGGAACCTCTGTTTCCTCATCCGTAAAGTGGGGTAACGGCAGCACGGGCCCTGAAGGCTACCGGAGGATTGATTACACGGGCACCGAGAGTGTTTGCCTCGGGGCCTGTGTGTGTTACCCGTCACTAACCCGGGCCTCACTCGCCTACACCCTCCTCCTCCCCCTGCCTCCCCCCCGCCGCCTTTTTTGTCTTTTCTTTTCTATTCTAATTTTATTTTTTTGCCATTCTGCGTATCCAGATGATGTGTTCTTTACAAGGGGTACTCAGCTGGGCGTGTTTCTGAAGAATTGAGGGTAGAAATCACAGGTCTCTCTTTGGTGACACTCAAGCCCCAAACTTGGGATTTAACGCTCTGAGACTGTGGTCTTGGGATTCTTAATAATTCCATTGGTTGGATTTGTATCGTGTGAGCGAGGCCGAGGGTGACAATGGAGCCTGGGTTGGTGGGCGTGGCTCACAGGTTTACATTCGTGTCGCCGTGGGGGCCTGGGCACAGGTGCAGGGAGGCTGAGGGCCAAGCCTCTGGGCCCTGCCCCACACATCACATGGCCCCGGTGCCGGTGCCGTGAGGGTCTGCGTGTGTCCCACAAGCATCCCCGTGCCCAAGGCACACGGCACAAATCAGCACCACGATAGATCAAGAGAGACCGCAGAAGAAAGGAAATCGCTTTCTTCTTGCTTTTTGAACAAGGGGCCCCACATTTTCATTTTGCCCTGGATCCTGCAAAGGTTCCGAATCTCAGAAGTTTCAGGACGCTGAGCCCGTCAGGGGTACCCACCAGAACAGCTTTCGGGGGCTATCGGGAGCCTGACAAAAATGCACTCCCCTGGCCCAGCAGCTCCACTTTATCACTAGAGATGTGCACAAAGGCGCGTGTGCAAGAATGTTCGCCGGGCGTTATTTACAACAGTGAAAGCGGGAGTGTCAAACACACAATCAAGGTCGGGGGATCAGATGCCCCTGTAGAAGCACATCGTAGAAGAGAACTTAGGGCGTGAGAAAAACTCATGGTATTTGCAAAAGAGGAAAAAAAGGCAGTCCGCAAAGGGCCTGTACCACGTGACTTGGTTTGCATCGGTGCGTGGGCAGTGCATGCCTGGGGAACATACTGGGCTGATTTACACGTAAGTACTGACAGCTGCTCTCCCTAGGGGAGTGATTTCCCCCCCTGCTTTTGTGGGTGCGCATTGCCAGCTTCCACGCATGGGGCGCACATCACTTCTACCACCGCACAGTGGCACCAGGGTGCAGAGGACAAGGTTAGTTTAGACCTGCAGACTGTGGAGCCTGACTGCCCAAGTTCAAAACTCGGCTCTGCTCCCTCCAAGCTCTGTGACCTTGGCCAAGTGATTTAACTTCTCTGGGCCTCAGTCTCCCCATCTGTAAACAGGGCAAGTAATACTACCTTCCACAAAAAGGCACGGAGATGAGCTAATTTAATAGGTGCAGGAGCTTAGAGCAATGCCCAGCACATAGTAAGCTGTATGTGGTAATGATGTTACTATTGTAAAGAAGTTATATAAGAGAAAAACCCGAAGACATGACAATATTACCAATGATTAGTCTCGGATGGTGCAGAAGTGAGTGGTTTATTTTTCCTTTTGGACTTCTCTGTATTTCGCACGTTAAGCAGGCACTACCTTTGGAATTTGAGAGAAAATTCTAAAATTTCAGCTCAGGTCATGATCTCAAGGTTCGTGGGTTCGAGCCCCACATCGGGCTCGGAACATGTCTTCCGATTCTGTGTTTCCATCTCTCTCTGACCCTCCCCTGTTCATACTGTTTCTCTCTCTCAAAAATAAATGAAACACTAAAAAAAAGTTTAATTAAAAAAATCTTTCCAATAGATATATACCCATGTACACATAGAGATACATACATATATCATTCATTATATTATATCCACCCATCTACTATATATATAAGTATATTATATGTATATATAGACAGAGAGAATTGTTAACTACAGCTATAAAAAAGAATACTTCCCACCCACAGCCCCGAATAGAGCCCTAACATAAGACTGACCGTGATGATATGGTAATTGCTCACTTACTCGTTTGCCTCCCTGCCTAAAATTCCTGAAAATGTCTTCTGTCTATCCCTGGCACGTACCATAGTGCCTGGTGCATAGTAGAAATTCCCTACGAGTCTGTTGAATGAATTAATGAATGAAGGCGTGCCTGAGTACAAGGAATAGCAGACATTCATAGGTCAAGATACGGTCGTAGAACGAGATGCGGGATTAGCTTTTTTGGGGTGGACGTGGGTCAAGGGAGGGTCCAAGACAAACAAGTAAGGTTTCAGAGTGAAGATGATGCCTGACTGAAGGACTGAAGAGTGAGCCTGTGTTTGTCCCCACGGGAAAGGGGAAAAGAGAAGGAGGGGCAGTGAGAATAGCACTCAAAGGATCCGGATCCAGGCCACCACCAGTCTACTCTGTCTCCGTGGGTTTGCCTGTTCTGTGCACTTCGTGTAACAGAAATCCTACCATAGGTGTCCTTTTTGTGTCTGACTTCCTTCACTTAGCGTAATGGTGTCCGGGTTCATCCGAGCTGACAGCGGATAGGCCGGTGGATAACAGTTAAATTCATTCATTCCACAAGTATTTAATGATTTTACGGAGCGCCTACTGCCGGTCAGTCCTGAGAGCCCAGCGGGGAATAAAACTGACCGTCAACTCTGTCCTGGAGGGTTTCTAGTGGGGGAGAGAGACAATAAACCAAATGAGCAAGAAAGGGATTTGGAACATTCGACGGTGCCGAGAGCCAGGGAAAGCGCAAAGCTGGAAGTGGCGACAGAGGGGGAAGGTGACCTTACCTAGAGGGGCCAGGCGGAGGCCTCTCTTCAGAGGGAGCGCAGCGGGCTGATGGTCACTAAGGGCCGCGACAGGGACGTTGGAGGACCCCAGGGGAGGCAAGTCTGGTGGCTGGGGGCGGGGCGGGGGTGGGGGGAGGTGGGGCTGCGGCTAAGGGAGGGCGCTCCGGCCCCGCCCCCTCCCGCGGCGCGCTCACCGCGCCCCCTTCTCCTGCCGCGCGCGCCCCTTTCCCACCTCCCGCGGCCGCGCGCTCCTCCCTCCTCCTCCCCCGGCCGCGGGCACCGCCACCCCCAACAGGCCGCGCGCGCCTCCCTCCCTCCTCCTCGCCAGGCCCCTCCTCCCCTGGCCTCGCGTACTTCCCTCCCTCCTCTCCGCCCACCCGCCCGGCCGCGCGCACCGCCCCCTCCTCCCCCGACCGCGCGAGCCTCCCGCCCTCCTCCCCCCCACCCGGCCGCGCGCACCGCCCCCTCCTCCCCAGGCCGCGCGCCCCGCGCCCCGCCCCCGCCCGGCCGCGCGCGCCTCCCTCCCGGGCGCAGGCCCCGCCTCGGCGCCGCCTGAGCCCACCTCCTCGCGGCCGCCGCCATTGGCCGCGCGCGCCGCCTCCGCCTTCGGCCTCGCACTTCCTGGCGGAGCCATGGCTGCGCAGCCGGCCGGTCCCGGGGCTCCGGCGACCCGGCCCCGCCGCCGCGCCTGCCCGGTGCTGCTGCCGCCGGGGTTCCCCGCGCCGCTCGCGTAGCGCGCCCTCCAGGTGGGCCTCCGCGCGCGCCGTCGGGGAGGGAGTCGGGGGGGGGGTTCGGGAGGCCCCCCGCCCCGCGAACGTCGACCCCCAGCCGCGCCGTCCCCTCCCCCTCCCGGTGTCCCGCGGTGCTGGGGGGGGCGCGGCGAGGGGCGGGGGAACACGGAGGGGCCGCGCCCGCCGCCGCAGGTGAGACAGGTGCGGCCTGGGCCCGGTCCGCGCGGCCCAGGTGAGAGTCCCCGCTCCCGCCGCGGCCCGGCCCGACTCCGCCTCCCTCCGCCTGCTCGCAGCCCGCTCGGGCCTGCCCGGCGGCCGTTGTGCCGGCAGTTCCGCCGCGGGGCGCGGGGGGTGCGAGCGCGGCGGCCCCCGACCCTGCCCGCGAGACCCGGGGCTGGGGAGTCGCGGCGGACGTCGAGTCCATTTCCCGATCGCCGAGGTCCGGCAGGTTCAGGGTGGAAACCGGGAGGCAGCTCGGAGCGCAGGCTCCCTGGGGACCCTCGGCCCGGACGTGGCCTCCGTCCCCATGTTTACTAAAAGATCTTTTAACGCGGAACTGGGGATCGCCGCTGCCCGTGCAGATGGCCTTGACCCCTTCATCTGCTCCCAGAAGGCCCGCGAGGCGGCTGACACGGAACGGTCCTGTACACATTGGCCCAAACCACTTGCCCCGAGACAAAAGGGAGCCTCCACCAAGGGAAACTCTCACAAGAAATCTTGGCCTAGAAAAGAACGCTTTCAGCGCTGAGAGCAAACAGCTTTTGCTGGTTGCGGGAGGGGGGGGCCGGGAGAGGGACCTGCTGCTTTCAGGGGTGTGACCTTGGACGGGCCCCTCTACCACCTGAGCGGCAGAGCCTCAGAGGGTGAAGGTAAGACGTGCAGCAGCTCCTGTCCGAAATCGATTCCCTTCCCTTCTCTCTTGAACCCCCAGCAGCCCGGGGGCGGGGGGGGGGGGGGTACAGCTGGCCTTTGTCACAAAGTTGCTAGTTCGTCTGGAGAAAACTAGTTGTCCTTTCCTTTCTCCACGGAACTGGACAGGTTGGATTGTGCCCGAATTTCGAGCCCCCTCCCCTCTGTGTCCCGCATTACCTTGACACCGTGCTTACATTTCGTGACATTGTTCTTTATTAGCCTAGGCTGTTTGTTGAATAGGGAACGGATTGGTTCTTCCCAACTCAGCAAGGGGAGGAATGTGTGGCTTGTGCCCATGTAGCTGAAGTCCTTTCCCTGTGCCCCCATCCCCTCCAGGTCCCCCAAAGCCTGGCTCTGTGCTACTGTTAGTGAGTTACTTGGCATTTCAAAGCCAGAGGAAACTTGAACTTGTCTGATACAGCGGTCCAGGCAGGGCCTAGGCCTCGGCAGAGGTTTCCTGCCTGTGGGCAATTAGTTTGTTTTGTTTTGTTTTTCTTTTTTTTTGAGTGGCCAGGCAGGGTAGCTTAAGGGTTGAAAGCAAGGAGGCCTCCCTGGGTTGGAGCCCCACCTCTGCAGCCCTTCCTGGCTGTGCGACCCTGGGCAGTAGCATTGGCCTCACGGGGGTTTTCCGGGGATTAAATCAGCGAAGATGCGGGAAGGCACTTAAAGGAAAGTACCTGGGTAGAGAATGTGGTCGTATTTTATGTGCGGCGCTCCCCGCCGGGTCACAGCCCAGCCTGCGTCATGGGACTTTGAAAGTAAGGTGCTCTCAGAGTCTGGGCCGCATTCGGCAGGGCTGCGCAGTGAAGGGCCCCTGTCTGTCCCCTTTGGGGGGCTGGACGGACCCAGGTTTGATTCCCAGCCGTTGTCTAGCTTGGTGACCTGGTGCTCCAGGCCCTCATCTGTAAAATGGGATGTGACATTAGCCTGGCCAAGTAGTTGTGGGGCCTAACTGAGACGGCACAGGTCATTCCCTTAGCTTGGTTCTAGGGCCTGCCGTTGCATTCTGATCTAGCCAAGGCCGGGTTGAGATCAAGCATCAGAAGACGGGTATTTGGAGGAGGGGGGCTGTGAAAGCCATGATGTTGTCAGGTTTTAGTTAAAGGAACAGCGTTCCATGTTCTGTCCGACTCTAACACCTGAGCCTTTCAACCCGGCGTTAAAGAGTTCTTGATGGCGTCCCGTCTTCTCTCCATCTTTCACGCCCGGGGTTGACTACCGCCCGCTCAGAAACCCTGTTCTCGTCCTAGGGCCGCGATCTCCGCTGCGATGGAGGGAAGCCAGCAGACGAGAGTGTCACGGCCATACAAGATCAGCGAATCGTCAAAGGTCTGTGCAAGCTGCCCACGGCCTGTGTAGTTTCCTGATGAGCTCGGTCCTAAAGGACAGACAGACGTTCTGTTCTTGGTGGGGGCGCTGGCCTCCTTAGCAATGAACGGAGAGGTGGCACGGGCACGGGGTAGCAAACGCCCAAAACTCAGAGCTGGGGCGTGAGGGACATTAGAGATACACGTTGGCTCGCTTGTTCTCTGCCTCGATCAACTCAAAGACGTGGGTGGGACAGGAGGAAAAAGCCATGGGATGTGTGCCCCCACTTGGGGGTTCAAAACCTCCAAGGACACGTCCATTGACAAGCCAGCACCCGACCTCATGGTCGGGGCCACACGCTGCATACCTGGATGTTAAGGGCCCAGAGTCTTCCCCAACTTGTGGCTTTCGGGGACCCTAGGAGCAAGTGAGGGTGGGTTCCCCTGAGCCAGCCTACCAGCCTGTGTCACGCTGGCCACATCAGGGTCACCCTGGCCGAAGCTGGGGGAGGAAGGAAAGTATCTAATCAGAAATGCATATACCTGGCCCCACCCCAGACCTACTGAGTTACAGTCTGAGAGCAGGACCTGGGAGTCTACACCTTCAGCAGCCTCGACGCTCCTGTAAATAAGGATTGGGGGGCCGGTCTTCATTCACATCTCTTCTATAAATATTATAACACCTCCTTTTTTTCTTTAAATATTTTTTTATCACCTTTTTTCTTTGAAAGTGGCCCTTTGGGAGATTTAAGTTTTACAGTCACCTCAGATCACGCATTTTCAGTGGAGCCAATATTACCCCCAAGGGGGCACAATTGATTCCTGGGGGGAGGGGTGCAAAAAGAGTTCTCTTTTTTGTGATTGGAGCACAGCCTATACAAACAGTTCACATACCGACACACAGAACACGTGTGGCGTCAGGATTTCACTGGCACCGTTAGAAAAAACCTCTTAAGACTGAAAAAAGATGAAGGAACATCCCTTTAGGTAAAGGGATTTGTGAGCAGCCTATAGGTTTGAGGGCAAAACAGAGGTTTTGCAGATGTGCATGAAAGGAAAGGGGACTAGAATGTTCGGGACAGGGACAGGTGGGTTCTCCGCTGAAATGGCTCCTGTTTCCGAGTTACCCAGAAGGCTCTGGCCGAGGCCGGCTCTGTCTGCTGTGAAGACCCAGAAAGGCCTCTCGGTTGGGCTCAAAGAGGCTTTGTTGCAGAGCCTGGGTGCAGAGACAGTGTGACTTGCTGAGCGCCAGGAATCTCTGTCCCTGAAAGCCACGTTCTGAGTTTGTTTCTGTCTGAATCTATCCCTTGGTTAGATTGTATCCGTGTTTCCGACTTACTACATTTAAAGAGGGCCTGGGTGGCAAGCGTACCCTGAATTTTCTAGCTTAAACACACCCAGCCAGCCAGCAGCCCCCTCCCCCCACCCGATTAAAATAGAGATGACCAGACCCTCCGGTCCCGGTCTCCTGCTTCCAGGACTGGAGTTTTGTCTGCCCTTGAACCTAATGTGAGTTAAGCCTCCCTTCCCTGGTTGCTGTGCCTCTGAGGTCTGCCCCGCTGCTGCGTGTAGGGGGGAGCCTGGTCTGTCCCGGTGCGAGGGGGCTGCCGTTGGAATAGCCGTTGCTGGTGTATCTGCTCCGAAACGTGTCGATCCGTTCGGGGGTGAATCGTGTTTTAGTGTAAAACGCTCCGTACCTGCTGCATTCTGGCTGCAGTCCGCTGCTGAGTCCCTGCCTCGCCTCCGAAGGAGGCACTAATCCAGGACACGAATGAATGAATCGCGTTCATACCATCCAAGAATGCTGGGGACGAGGCGTCTCATTTATAGGAGACGCTGCGACTCTGCCCTTGGTGTCCCTTTGAAACTGGGAGGTCACGTTTGGGGGGCTTTTGTGTTTGTTTTTGACAGTTTTCATCACTACATGTTTATACTCTAAAACATCCAGAAACGGGTTGTCATTGAGATGCAGGTGAAGAAGGAAGCGTGCCTGCTTAGCACGGAGACCCAGTTGGAGACCCAGTTTTAGAAACCGCGGCCGAGCAGATGGTCCCCTCCGCAGCTGTCCCCATCCCCCACCCCCTCCGGGGGCCTGGCTTTCTTTTCACACTGCAGCTGGGCGTCCTCTGTGCACCCATTTAAGGCTGGCGGCCCCACCTTCCCCCCAGCGGACAGACGGGGGGGGGGGCACCTGGGATGGGCAGACAGCCCGCCTGGTGCCCCTCGCTTCCTGGGGCTCTGAGCCCTCGCTGCGGTGAGAGCGGCTGCAACAGCGAGATTGTCCTTCCTTCCTTGCGTCCACACCCGAGAGGGGCCCCGAGCCAGTGCGTACGGGGGGCCAGCCGGCCGCTCTCTGCCAGTAACCAGAATAGACGGAGAGATCCGTGGATGGAACCTCCGAGAACCCGCCCTGTAACGGAAAAGCGATAAAGCCTGGCCCTCTGCGCTTGGAAGGGAAGGCCGCTTTGGGCGCTTCCTGCTTGGTGTCCCTCCTCGTCATAGTCCGAGAAGGACGCTCGCACCTGTAACCCAGACGGAGCGGTCGGTGTGGGAAGTGGCCGGAGGAGGAGGGGCCTCGGGGAACTAAAGTTGGGAGGAAGGGAAGAAGGCACTGAGGCCGCGCCAGGAGGGCACAGGTTGAGGTGACCGGGGCCCTGGCCCTGCCCCCACAGCCGCTCACACCGAGCCCCCCGCCCCCCACCCCCTGCCCGCGCCACTTCCCCTGGGAGGCTCGGTGCCCAGCCAGCCCCATCCGCAAACACCTTCCAGAAGGCCAGCTCCCTCCGGATGTGTCGGACAGTCTGGGTCTCCCTGTCCTGAATTTCGTGGTGTTTTTTGCACGGCATGTGGATCCTGAGCCCCCAGAGCCTGATTGGTCTTCCGAGGATGGAGACACCGCTGCCCGGGTCCCACGTGTCCTTGCGTCCTCCAAAGCACGGCACTCCGTGAACATCTCCCCGCCTGGATCGCTCGAATCGATCCATTTTAATTGTTCACATTAATCGATGTGTTCCTTCCAGTGCTGTATGGGGATTGAAAGCTCGGGCTCTGGAATCAGACCCAGCCGCAAAGCCCAGCCCTGCCTCTCGGTCAGCGGTGGGACTTTGGGCAAGCTTCCTAGTCTCTGAGCCTCAGTTTTCCTCCTCTGGGAAACAGGCATGATTTCAGACCTTCCCTTGGAGGAGGGTCATCGTGACCCACGAGTAAGAGAGCACATACCCAGTGCCCAGTGCGAGATTGGCATATGCCCTGCCCCCGGGAAGAGACCACGCTCCTGCACTTTTCCGGAGTTCTCTCTTTTCTGAAAGTGGGACCCCCCCCAGGGCACTTTAGTCCGAGGCGTTGCGGAGTCTCTGGGACCCGCCACATCCCCGGACCCATCATTAGAAACGGGGGTCTCGAGCACGGCTGGGCGCTAAGCATTTTCTAAAACTGGAGAGAGCAGCCTTCCTCGGGGTGAGGCCTCGGCGGGAAGTGACCCGCCTGGAGCTGTCATCCTGTCCCCATGACTCCCCGTCCTCGGCGGTCAACGCCTCATCCTCACTCGGGAGGCCAGGAATGGGGGGCTCAGTGGCTTCTTGTGGCTTTCCCAAGATCACACGGCTAGTAAGGAGCAGCTCTGGGATTCCAACCCAGGTTCTGTCCGAGTTGAGAGGCTACGCCCGAGCGATTTCTCTGTCCCTACAGGACAGCACACGTGCAGCCTGTGTGCTCATGACCCACAGTCAGAAAGAAAGGGGGCGGGGAGAGAAAAAACCAAAACCTTCCAGAATTGTACTTAGAAAGAAGAAGGAAAGTCGAGTGAAGAAGGGAAATTAAGTCTTTAGGGATTGTATTTATGAATAAAGGTAGGAAGGAAAGGAGACAGGTTACGTTTTTAGAAATTACATTTGATAGGCTACGTTTTTGTTTTTTAAGATTGTATTGGTGGGGCGCCTGGGGGGCTCAGTTGGTTGAGCGTCTGACTTGGGCTCAGATCATGGTCTCATGGTTGGTGAGTTTGAACCCTGCATCGGGCTCTGTGCTGACAGCGCAGAGCCTGGATCCTGCTTGGCATTCTGTCTCTCCCTCTCTCTCTGCCCCTCCCCAACTCATGCTCTGTCTCTCTCAAGGGTAAATAAACATTAAAAAAAAAAAAAAACTAAAAGAAAATTGGGGCCCAAAGCCATAGCCCCGAAATCAAGAGTCTCGTGTGGGCACTACTGAGCCAGCCGGGCGCCCCTTTAGGAACTGGCACTTGTGAAGAAAGGGGACCTGCAGGGTGCCCTCAGGATCCCCCTGTGCACTGCAGGGAGCTGGGAGTCTTCCCGTTTTGTTCGGTGCTGGGGTGCTGGCTGTGAGGCACCAGCTGACCCCAGGACCCTGTGGTGGGGGGCGGGCAGGGGTGAGGGGCGCCGGCCGGCCCCTGACGCGTGCTCTCGGCCGCAGGTGTACCACTGGGCCGACCACTCGACCACGGTGCTGCAGCGGCTGAACGAGCAGCGGCTCCGCGGCCTCTTCTGCGACGTGGTCCTGGTGGCGGACGAGCAGCGTGTGCCGGCGCACCGCAGCCTGCTGGCCGTGTGCAGCGACTACTTCAACTCCATGTTCACCATCGGCATGCGCGAGGCCTTCCAGAAGGAGGTGGAGCTCGTCGGCGCCTCCTACGTGGGCCTCAAGGCCGTGGTGGACTTCCTGTACGGCGGGGAGCTGGCGCTGGACGGCGGCAACATCGACCACGTCCTGGAGACGGCGCACCTGCTGCAGGTGTGGACGGCCGTGGACTTCTGCTGCGAGTACCTGGAGCAGGAGGTGAGCGAGGACAACTACCTGTACCTGCAGGAGCTGGCCTCCATCTACAGCCTCAAGCGGCTGGACGCCTTCATCGACGGCTTCGTGCTCAGCCGCTTCGGCACGCTGTCCTTCACGCCCGGCTTCCTGCGCAGCGTGCCCGTGCAGAAGCTGTGCGCCTACCTGAGCAGCAGCCAGGTGCAGCGCGAGCGCGAGCACGACCTGCTGCAGGCGGCGCTGCAGTGGCTGACGCAGCAGCCCGAGCGCGAGGCGCACGCCCACCGGGTGCTGGAGAACATCCGCTTCCCGCTCATCCCCAAGAACGACCTGCTGCACCGCGTCAAGCCGGCCGTGTGCGCGCTGCTGCCGCGCGAGGCCGGCTGCGAGGGCTTCATCGAGGAGGCCGTGCGCTACCACAACAGCCTGGCCGCGCAGCCCGTGCTGCAGACCAAGCGCACGGCGCTGCGCACCCCCGAGGAGCGCCTGCTCTTCGTGGGCGGCGAGGTCTCCGAGCGCTGCCTGGAGCTCAGCGACGACACCTGCTACCTGGACGCGCAGAGCGGCCAGTGGGTCAAGGAGACGCCGCTGCCGGCCCGCCGCAGCCACCACTGCGTCGCCGTGCTGGGGGGCTTCATCTTCATCGCCGGCGGCAGCTTCTCCCGGGACAACGGAGGGGACGCGGCGTCCAATCTCCTTTATAGGTATGACCCCCGCTGTAAACAGTGGATCAAGGTGAGGTTCAAGCCGGATTCTTTCTTTACTCTCGAGGACTTCCGGAGGAGGGGTGGGGCGGGAAGGGGGCGGGCCGCTGAGTTCCCACCCTTCCCCGAGCCACGCCCTGCCCGCCTTGCGCAGGCGCAGTCCTTGTCTTGTCCTGCTGGGGGCGCTCTGCTAGAACTTTCTGCGGGGATAGATGGGGCCCCGGGCCTGGGCTGTGCCCTCGGTGCCCCAGCCGCCAGCCACGTGTGGTGACTGAGCGCTCAGAACGCGGCCCGCGGCGCCGAAGGACTGAAGTTTCTATTTTGCTGCCTTGTAACTAATTTATGTCCAGCGTCAATGGCCACAGGAGGCGGGTGGCCCCACTGCTGGGGGTGCCAGCCTAGAGGTCTGACCCAGAGTCCCCGCAGTCCCCTCCCCCCATCTCTGAGTCCCCCCAGAGCTCCGCCTCTGGCCGAGGTTTGGAGCTGGTTTAAGACGGCCGCCGAGCCTCACACGTGGCCCAACAGGCATGGCGACTTCTGGCCGCGTAGCTCGGCGTCAGGCCCAGGTCCCTCCCCAGCCCGGCCAGCGCTCCCTGGGGATGTCACACTTCGTCCTCGCCCTCCACACTCCAGCCTCTGCCTCCGGAAAGGGGGCGGGAGGGCACGGGCATTCCGAGGTCAGGGGCTGGGGCCCGTGGGGGTCCGCGAGCCCCCGCGAAGGACAGGTGGTCCTCTCCCCCCACGGGCCCCTCTCCGGGCCACCCCCCTCAAAAGTCACTCTGTCGTCATGCTCATCCCTCAGCGTTTTTGCTTCTCTTGGTGATTTGATCTGAGTGCAAAACGCAGAATGGGCTCCGATGGCCTGTTTTACTCTCACAAATCTAAAATCCACCCTCCGGCGTGTAAGGCCTGCAGCTCGGAGCGGACTGTCCCCCGACGCTCCGGAGAGGTGGCAGCCTGCGGGGACGGGCACCTTTGGGGCCGCGTTCATTTCTGGTTCTGCTTGAATCATTTTAAATACTTTTTAAATGTTTTATTTAGTTTTGAGAGAGAGAGACAGTATGAGCCCGGGAGGGTCAGAGAGAGAGGGAAACACAGAATCCAAAGCAGGCTTTAGGCTCTGATCTGTCAGCACAGAGCCTGACATGGGGCTCAAACCCACGAGTGGTGAGATCATGACCTGAGCCGAAGCCAGACGCTTAACTGACTGAGCCACCCAGGTGCCCCAGCTTGAATTATTTAAAAAAAAAAAAAGTTGAGTCTTCTGCTTTTTATTCTCCTGTTGATTGCCCCTTTCTGTCCATTGACACAATAGTGATCAGCATTAATTTTACAACTGTCTGGTGTGGGGGGAGCGAGAGGAGGGATGAACTTTTATTCTGGGAAACCGCTAACCCAGCAGTTCTGAACTCCGTGTTCTGCAAGATTCGAGTGCACAGGGTCAGCCATGTGGCCAGACAGGTTTGGGGACCTGTGTTCTCCGTCCCCTTCTGGGGGGACTTGCAGTGTCTCTAGGGTTTGGGAGCTCTGGGACGTCCCGTCTGAAGAGCCCCTTTCATCAGGGTTGACTCCCTTCCCCCAAGTGCACTTGGCCACTGCCCGACCTTCCCGGGCTCCGTGCCCCACAGCGCGCACTGGGGAACCCAGGGCTCCATGTCAGTGCTGTCCGGGCGTGGGGAGGGGAAGGCACAGGTGCCCCCCCCTGCAGGTGGCCTCCTGTCCAGGTGTGGGGAGGGGAAGGCACAGGTGTCCCGCCCCCGCAGGTGGCCTCCTGTCCGGGTGTGGGGAGGGGAAGGCACAGGTGCCCCCCCTGCAGGTGGCCTCCTGTCCAGGTGTGGGGAGGGGAAGGCACAGGTGTCCTGCCCCCGCAGGTGGCCTCCTGTCCGGGTGTGGGGAGGGGAAGGCACAGGTGTCCCGCCCCCACAGGTGGCCTCCTGTCCGGGCATGGGGAGGGGAAGGCACAGGTGTCCTGCCCCCGCAGGTGGCCTCCTGTCCTGGTGTGGGGAGGGGAAGGCACAGGTGTCCCGCCCCCGCAGGTGGCCTCCTGTCCGGGCGTGGGGAGGGGAAGGCACAGGTGTCCCGCCTCTGCAGGTGGCCTCCATGAGCCAGCGCCGCGTGGACTTCTACCTGGCGTCCATCGAAGACATGCTGGTGGCCGTTGGGGGCCGAAATGAGAACGGAGCTCTCTCTTCAGTGGAGACGTACAGCCCCAAGACCGACTCCTGGTCCTACGTGGCCGGCTTGCCAAGGTGACTGGGGACTGGGGGGGTGGCGGGGGTCTCCAGACATGACGGCTTTGGGGTTCCAGTTGTCCACCTCGTTTTCTAGGTATTTTGGCCTCTGATTTCAGGAAAAATCTCCTGGCTTGTAACTAACTCTGGGTAGACAGTGGGGCCCGGAGGGCGTGGTGCGGACAAATTGGGGGACAGACCCTCCAAGTGCAATGTCACCTCTGCTGCCAGGACAGGTCTCCCCCAGTTTCCGAGTCTGTGCACTTCCGGAGCTTCAGGAGAGAGCGTCAAGTTCAGATAGTGGGGGCTTTCCTGAGAAATGTCCCCGAGCGTACCGGGGTTGGTCCCAGAGGTGACAGATCCGTGACACGAGCCAGTGTCTTCACACTGTTCTCTCTTCATCGGCATGGCGGGTGTGGTGACACTTGCCTCCTGTTCCTGAGGAGCCACATCCCCCCACAGCATCGGGCGTCTGGGGCTCGGGGCCCCTCCTCTTCAGGGCCCCGTGTGGACATGTGCTCTCAGGGAGCACCTGTGACCCCCCCCCCCCCACCGACAGACTCAGCAGGAGGTGCAGGCTGGGTTCTGAACCGCTGCCTGGGGGAACGCGTCCCCAGCAGCCGGACAGGTCGCCGTGTAAGCACGTGGTGCTTCGTCCACAGCCCTCGGCGCCCCCCCCACCTTCGTGTGGAGGTTCCGAGGAGCCGATGGAGCAGCGCCTCTGACCGTTGGGATAGAAGCTACTGGTTACCATGTGTCACCACGGGGCCAAGGGCTTTCTGTGACGAGTCCCTTGAGACCCACAGGGACCTGGTGCGGTGGAGGCAGACACCCATGTGACCCGCCATCCAAACCAGGATGGCCGTGACCGGGCAGCACTAGCTATGAATACCGACCCTGCAAAGGCAGACCAGGACCTGTGGGCTCCCTGGGTTTAGGCACCTTTTCTATCGTCCCATTTTACAGATGGAGGAGTGAGGCTCAATGACAGTGATCAGGGCCTCCGTGGCCATCGCTTTGGGCCAGCTGGAGCGATTCCCTGCACGTGCACGCTAGAGTAAACCTGATTTTTTCCTTCCTCGGTGGAGTGCGTGTGGGTAACGCGCTTCCGTGAGCCCACAGCCCAGGCCCGGGGCGGAGGCGCTGCGTGGGGCCTGCCATCTGTCCGCCCCAGACACCCCCCCCCCCCCAGCCCCTGCCTCCCCCTGCAGCCAGGCTCCCGAACGTCCTCCCTTTCTCGTGTCACCTCTGCACTTGGGTTCTGTTGTTCCCTTTACGGTCTTTTTAAAATTTTATTTTTATTTATTATTATTATTTTTTAATGTTTTTATTGTTGAGAGACAGAAACAGTGCGAACAGGGGAGGGTCAGAGAGAGAGGGAGACACAGAATCTGAAGCAGGCTCCAGGCTCCGAGCTGTCAGCACAGGGCCCAACATGGGGCTCGAACCCACGAACCGTGAGATCATGACCCAAGCTGAAGCCGGACGCTTAACCGACTGAGCCACCTAAACACCCCTCGGTCTTTTTTTTTTAAATGGCACTTTAAAAAAAATTTTTTTTTTAATGTTTATTTTTGAGAGAGAGGGGCAGACAGAGCATGAGTGGGGGGAGGGGAGGGGAGAGAGAGAGAGAGAGAGAGCGCGAGCCTGAGCAGGGGAGGGCCAGAAAGAGAGGGACACACAGAATCTGAAGCAGGATCCAGGCTCTGACTGTCAGCACAGAGCCCAGCACGGGGCTCAAACCCCCGAACGTGAGATCATGACCTGAGCCGAAGTCCGATGCTTCACCGAAGGAGCCCCCCAGGCACCCCTGCACAGGCACTTGCTAGAGGTTTTCCGCGCCCAGAAAACGGAGCAGAAGCTGCAGACTGTTCCCACAGACCCTCCCCCTCCGAGCTCGTGCCCCCCTGCGCTACATTTGTTACAAGTGATGCAGCCAAGTGGCCGTGTGACCCCAACCAAGGTCCCCGCTAAGGGAAGGCTGCGGTGCCGCCTGTGCTGTGGGTTTGGACAGACGTGCAGGGGCGCGGCCCCACCCTCGCGGGTCCCGCCGAGCGGCTTCCCGGCCCTGCGGCCTCTCGCGCCCCACGCGTTCGTCCCGCCCGAGCCCCGAGCCCCAGGCACCCGCGGATTTGTGCTGCCCCGTAGCCTTTTCTGGAATCTCAGAGTTGAGATGGGACTACTCTGTTCCTCCGGCTCGCCGAGTACTCTGAGGGGAACCCGCGAGTGCCTCGGTCACACGGGCCCGCTGTTCTTAGCTCTGGGGAGAGGGACGGGCCTTGCGGTCGTCCCCATCCCGACACGGAGGGCGGGCACCGCCGGGCCACCAGGGCCAGGTTCCCGCCTGTCCCGCGGCCGCTGCGGCTGCGAAGTGCGCTGGGGGGGCGTGTGCTCCCCGCCCCCTTGGGAGAGGGAACGCGCGCCCCCCGGCCCGCACTGAGCCCCCTCCGGGGCCCCGCCCCCCTCCGCCCCCCTCCGCCCCCCCACAGGTTCACCTACGGCCA
The DNA here is from genome assembly GCA_004023785.1 of Mungos mungo. NCBI lineage: Eukaryota > Metazoa > Chordata > Mammalia > Carnivora > Herpestidae > Mungos > Mungos mungo. Next base: position 71,036 of record PISW01007974.1, read on the forward strand.
CGCGGGCACCGTCTACAAAGACTTCGTCTACATCTCCGGCGGCCACGACTACCAGATCGGCCCCTACCGCAAGAACCTCCTGTGCTACGACCACCGGACGGACGTGTGGGAGGAGCGGCGGCCCATGACCACGGCGCGCGGCTGGCACAGCATGTGCAGCCTGGGCGACCGCATCTACTCCATCGGCGGCAGCGACGACAGCCCCGAGTCCATGGAGCGCTTCGACGTGCTGGGCGTGGAGGCCTACAGCCCGCAGTGCGACCAGTGGACGCGCGTGGCGCCGCTGCTGCGCGCCAACAGCGAGTCGGGCGTGGCCGTGTGGCGGGGCCGCGTCTACGTCCTGGGCGGCTACAGCTGGGAGAGCACCGCCTTCTCCAGGGCCGTGCAGGTGTACGACCGCGAGGAGGACAAGTGGACCCGCGGCGCCGACCTGCCCAAGGCCATCGCCGGCGTGTCCGCCTGCGTGTGCGCCCTCGCGCCGCGGCCGGAGGGCGCCAAGAGGAAGGGCAAGGGCAAGCGGCCTCAGGACCCCGGCCGGTGACCCGGCACCGGCCCGCCGGGCGGTGTGGACCAGCAGCGGCTTCTCGTAGCGCCCGGAGCCATTCTGTACTTCTTAGCAGCTTTTTTTACTTTTATGATCCTTGGTGTTTCTATGATATCACAGTAACCGATTAAATATTCTATATAGTTTTACGTATTACGTGGCTTGAGTAATTAAACCCGGGGTCCAGGCGGGACACAGACCCTCCTGCCTGTGCAGGGGCTCTTCCCTCATTGCGGATCCCCGGGGGCACCCCCACGCCCCTCCGCTGTCCCCCTGGGAGTCCCTCGGGGGAGGGGTCACGCAGGGAAACCAGGGGCAGACCCCTCCAGTCCACACCTCCCCCCACTCGGCGGAGCTTTTACAAAATCCAGATTCCTGGGCCCCACTCAGAATTACCCATGCTAACACTGCGAGGAGGGGGGGGGCGGAGGGGGTGCCCGGAAGCTGGGTTTCACCCAGTTCCTGGGATGACCGCGCACTGGCCACATGTGGCAGCCATGGGCAAGGTCAAGTGCACCCGTGTTTGTGAGTGGGGACCCAGAGACCCCAACGGGGTGAGTGGGTGACAGTCACTGAACAATCAAGCAAGACCCGGGACTTCTCACCAAGCAGATGTTCCTGCCAGGATTTCCCGATAGGGTAACTGTTGTTTCTCGAAAGCCCATTTTCCTGATGGGTAAGTCATCCTGATTTCTAAAAGGGTCTAGGTAATCAAGAAACTAAAAAAAAAAAAGGGGGGGGGCATGAAGCTCTTCATAAACATTTTTCTGTAATTTGTGCTTTTATGTTTCCTGAGCCCACTGTTACTTACTGAGCCCCCAAGGTCTGTGATCCTTTCTCAGGAAAGGAAAAGTGGGCATCCTGGAGTTTGACGCCGTTTTCTGTGGCCCGAAGCCCTCGGCAGCTCCCCCCTCCCCGCTGGACCGAGCTGACCGCACGTCGCTCCCCGAGGAGGCCGCCAGGTCCCCCCCAGCTCAGCCGTCCGCTGCTCAGTCGTTTCTTGAACGTCCTGGCTGACGCCTCACTCAGGCGGCGGGGCAGGATTGCAGGGCGCAGCCGCTTTGGTCTGGATAAGCTATTCCTGCACCCCCTGCCCCTCCTGGAGACGTGTGACAGTCCCGGACGAGTCCCTGCAGGCGTCCCTAAGGGCGCATGCCCTCGGAGGCGAGCTGGGGACTCCTGCCCAAGCTGCTGTGGACACAGGGGCGACGAGAAGAAAAGCGCGCGCTCGTTTTTTATCACGAGCCGAGGGAGGCGTTCGCCATCGATGCCCCGACAGATGTGGTTGCGGAGATAACACCCCAAGATGGGTCCTTCACCTTGATTAGCCCATGCGTCTCTGTTATTTTCTTTAAAAAAAGAATCACCTCCTGTGTCCTTCTTTTCCTTTCCCGTAAAGGGTTACTGTGATCTTGAGCCGCCTGTGCGGTGAAAGCCTCAGCACCCACATGGTTGCTGTCTGTGAGTGGGGGGAGCGGTCCGCTGACTCAGCTAGTTCTGTGCACGTGGAGGTCCCCAGGGGTTGGTTGGAAGGTTCTGCAAGGCATGCTGACAATCAAACCAAAAACCATACACTCCTCTTGGAGCTCCACTGTACTTCGATGTATTAAAGGCTCTGAGAAGTCCTGCATTAGTTAACTTAGGGTTCCATCAACCCAGTATTTCCAAACTTCATTGAGCCTGAAACCCTTTCTTTGTCTCCTGTCTAGTGCGGCCCTCCACAAAACGTGTTTTGCAAAACTTCCCCCTGACTTTGGGATAGCCTACCCCCTTCCTATTCCAGGAAATATTTCATTGTTTGAAGACCCTTTAGAAGGCATGGAACACGGGGTCTTTTTTCTCCCCAGCTCAGCCTCACTCATGAACAAAGAGGTGGTTGGTTGTCCGACCAGACTCCAGGGGCAGGTGGGGAAGAGTTCACATGTGCTTTGGGGAGCAGGATGGCGTTGACCTTGGGAAGAGGAGCACCATCAATTTCTAGCATGAGCCAGCTCTCTTATTTTTGACTACCAGGGCGTGTCCCCGGATAGGGGCGTGGCGGTGGTCTCTCTCCTGATTTTCTTGTGCCTCGCGGATTCCCGGGTTCCGTCCAGCAGCCTGCACCGCCTACTGCGTGACGTCACTCTTGTCATTCTGAAGGGACTTTGTCATTTACCTGATCTATTAGAATCTAACACTCTTAGCGCGGGGAGCATTCTCTGAAAGGTAAGTGTGAGAAGTTTCTTTTCATAAACTAAACACGTAATTGGGGGTCGCCTCGCTGTGGTGCGAAACGTTTCGGAGCCCTTCGTAGGGGTCAGTGGAAAAGAGCCTCGTGACCGAGGAGTGGCACCTGCCTGGGCGCGGCGGTGGGACCCAGGACGGCCGTCCGAGGTGCCAAGATGGAAACCGCTGTGCCGTGGGCAGTCCAGCCGAGGATGGGAGAAAATGGTCTCTCCGCCCATCGAGGGAGAGTCCCCACCTGCAGGTGGCCCTTCGAACTGCACACTCCTTCCTGGTGCTGTGGACGCCGGCCGCAGCCCCGCAGACGGGGTTCTTGGGGGCGGGCACCCCGGGACCCAGCAGCACCATGTTCTGGCTTGGAGGACACCCGGATCCCGGCTTGTGATCTTGGCAAATAAGTGCCGTGGGCTTCCGTGGGGGGTTGGGGTTTTTTTTCTCGCTCTGCAAGAACCAGCGCTCTGACTTCACCGTCCTTGTACGTTTTGAGTTTGCTCCTCACCCAAGTCCGAACCCCGTTTGCTGAAGACCTAAATGTGTTCCCAGCAGGAGGGAACGTAGAAGAAGCGCCGCGATCTCCCTGCCGTCGGGACGCACGGAGCTCATCTGCACACCTTGCTGTGCGTGAGGCTCCCTGGGTGGTTTTCACGTGTTAGACGCTACGTGTTGTGCTCACTTCGGCGGCACACGTACTGAAACCGGAACGAGACAGAGAAGATTAGCACGGTCCCTGCGCAAGGATGACGCGCAGATTCATGACGATGTTAATGCTGACTTTTTTGTGCTTTAGAAAGGTGGCCAGGCAGGACTCGCGGGTCTTGACCCGAGTAGAAAACCTCTCGTGTGTATTTACATGGTGAAATGCCCCTCCCCTTGCTCCTTAATGACAAGGTGACCTCTTGGCGACTTAGCAGAAACCCCAGAAGCCAGCCCTAAGCGGTGTTCAGTGTGGGGTGGAGGGGGCGAGGTCCAGGGTCCCCACTTGGAGCTCTAGTGGGCTCACCTCCAGTTCGAAGTCCCTGGCTGAGGGGCCAGGGTGACCTTTCGGTGGTTTTGAGCGCCATGATAAGTGGGGCACCTCCGCCCCCACTCCCCATAGAGTTATCGGCCTTCAACATCACCCTGGCCCTCCGTGGCACAGGGCTCGGCCACCATCTGCCCGAGGAGTACCACCCGGGGTCTTCTGTCTCTCCAAGCTTTAGACTAGAATCTCAGACCACCGGCCCCACCTCTCCATGGATTCGGAGTGTCTGGAGGGGAGGGGACAGGAGGGTCCTGCCGGCAGAGTAAACGCCTGGAGTGTCGGGCACCTCCAAGGGCACCGGGAGGTCCTGCCCTGCACGTCGGCCGAGACTAGCAATTTTTCAAGTTTTTAAAAATGTTTTGACACTTTTTGATACCGTTTGCTAACAACCCTGGGGTTTTCCGCCTCGCCCCCCACCCCCACCCCCACCCGCACCCCCTGGGGCTGGCCGGGTCTCACCAGCCTCCGGTGGCTTTGTCTCAGATCTTGCTCTCCCCCGCGGCTGCCATCCATCTCATCTACGACTCTTGAATTTTACAAGGTCCCGCGTGGCCCCGCGTGGCCCGTGACTGTGACCGTGACCTCCGTGGGCCCCCAGAGGAACGAGCAGGCGCTGGGTTGACGGGAAGACGTCCTCACCCCCTTAAGATACTGTTGGCATTTCTTCCGAAGCTCCTGCCTCAGCGGTGGGCGCAGAGGGGAAGCCGTCCCCCAGGACTGGTCCGGTCGTCACCTGCCTCATACGGGTCACTGCTCGCCAGGGCCTCAGCCACTCCCTGCCACCCCTTCTGTTTAAAGACATGTCAACATGAGGTCCGTTAACAGTGAACCATCTCACATTTTACAGATTGACTGCCCCCCGCTTGGAGGTCAGTTCCTCTCTTTTTTAACGGGAATAGACGTGTTGAGGTCTCAAGAAATCGTCTGTTGGTTGCCTTCATTAAAAGAGGTAAATGAGAGGCACCTGGGTGGCTCAGTCAGCTAAGCGTCCTGCTTCGGGTTGGGTCATGATCTCATGGTTCATGGGTTCGAGCCCTGCGTCGGGCTCTGTGCTGACAGCTCAGAGCCTGGAGCCTGCTTCAGGTTCTGTATCTCCCTCTCTTTCTCTGTGTGTCTCTCTCTCTCTGACCCTCCCCTGCTCACACTGTCTCTCTCTGTCTCTCAAAAATAAAATAAAAAAACATTTAAAAAAAGTAAAAGAGGTAAATGAATGAACAGATTGGGTGGTGGGGTGGGGCCGAGGGGATAAACCTTCCGTGTCCGTGTCCTCTGAGAAAAGGAACTCGGTCGGAGTGACTTGCCTGCATCGAAGGAAGACTCAGAACGCTTGGGGTGAGCTGAAGTCAGTCACCAGCGCCCCCCTTTGAAAATCAGTAAGATATTTGGCAACTAAGTAATTCCCCGGGTATGTTCTGGCTACTTATGTTACCAAAATCTGTAACTGTGTGTGTGTTAATTTGTTGCCTTTGTATTTGTAATTTTATGACACTCGACAGGCTTCCATGTCTTACCTCTTTTTAATTCATTTGCCGCATGTCGGGGTTTTTTTTCCTTTGTTTTTAATGCCATCCTGAATATTCAATTCTCAAAACACATTAAAATGACTTGCCTGCTAGGGTCTGGTTTATTTTATAATTACGCTCCCAGTCTTGTGCGGTTACTGTAATGATCTCCAGGCCTGTGTTTTCTGCCCGAGTGAAAAAGAACTTGCATGTTGAGCCCAAGGATAATTTGGAAATTAACCAGGCTGCCCTTCAGGACCGTGGGAGGCTGGGGCGTTCCGAGGCTGCTTTCATTCTGCTTCTAATTACTGTATTTTGCCAGGAACTTCATTCAGAGCCTTGATGGCAGCACCAAGTCCTGTGACCTGAGATGAAGCCATTTGCTTAAACTCGTGTCCGTTGGGGTAATTTGATCAGAGAAGGAAAACAGAAACCAAGGGAAAGAAACATAGCTGATGGCATACGATTTATTATCTTTATCAGAAAAACAGCAGAACGTTTCTGTGAGAACGGAGTCTGCTTTATGTCCCACGGGCCCAAGAGGGAAATGTGGCCGCTCTGCCGGCTGGGGTTTCACACGAGGCCGCCGCCCGCACACAAGCCCGGTCACGCTCCGGAGCCCCTTCTCCCAGCACCTTGAGCAACTGGCATCGGAGGACGGGGGGCGGTGCCCGCGTGCCCATCACACCCCGGAACCTGAACTAGAATTTGCCTCCAGGCCAGTGAGCCGCCCCCAGCAGGCCCCTGGCCACCAGCTGCCCAACTTGCCGGGGGTCCTTCCTTCGGCCTGAGAAGAATCTTAGGGCAGAAATATCATCTTCCCAAAGGTGGATTCCCTCAGCCCCCGCCCCCACCCCGCCCAGCCCTGCTGCTCAGCGCTGGTCTTGCCTTGCGTTCTCTCGAACCCAGGACTTTAGACAAGGCAGGTGACGTAGGTGGGGAGGCGGAAAGGCGGAGGACAAGGAGTCTTATCTGCAGGGGGTAAGAAACCACTCCCAAGCAGTGGCTTTAAATGATAAGCATTTACTCTGCGGAGTCGACTGGGCCCCGCGAGGCAGGCCGACCCCCACCCCCGGGTCTCAGGCGCGGCCAGGGTCAGGAATCGGTTCTGGGGGCTCACCGCAAGATGGGGCCCCTCCAGCACCCCCCTCCCAGTGTCTCCTCCTCCCCTTGCCTCCCTCCCCCTCCAGGCACTTCGGCCTCTGTCTCTGGGTTCTCCGCGTGGTGGCCGCACCCCGACTTCTCACACGGCGGCCAAGGGCTCCCAGCCCCCACGTCCCAAGTTAGCAGCGCACAGGTTCTAACGCGGACCTGGCTCCTTCCGTTCTTTCAACTGCTCGAAAACGACCACCATGAGGGCGCCCAGGGTGGCTCAGTCGGTTAAGCGTCTGACTCTGTATTGGGCTCAGGTCATGAGCTCACGGCTTCGTGAGATAGAGCCCCGCACTGGGCTCTGCGCTGACGCTGTGGAGCCTGCTTGGGATTCTCTCTCTGCCCCTCCCCCACTCGCACTATCTCTCTAAAAGTAAACTTTAAAAGATTTAAAACTGGGGACAAAATGATGGGAACAGAGGCAGCATTCATTCTAGGCCTGTGGGGCAGCAACTCTGGGGGCGGCGGGGGGCGGCCAGGACAGTGGTCCTCCAACCATGGTCCCCTGGACCGGCGACTTCAGCCTCCCAGGGACCGTGGGGGGCTCCCTGGGCGGCCCAGCCACGTGGGTCCTCACAAGCCCTCCTGGTGAGCATGTTGCACGCTCGATGGGGGCCCCCGCCCTCCGGAGGGGTCTGTCCCCGGTCTCCAGCCACAGGCCCGCCTGGGCTGCGAGCGTCTGCCGCATGGATGACAGTCGTGGCCGGTTGGCAGCGGCTGAACCCCGGCCCCGGGGCGCCTCTCGGCTCGAGCTCAGCCCAGTCTGGGGGCAGCTGGGTCTGGGGGCAAACTCGTGCAGGGCCGGACACCCGCCGTCTCGCAGGGACCGTGAACCCGCCTGCGGACTTCCTGTGACGTGGCCGGAAGCTCCGGCGTGGACCGGAAGCTCCGGCGTGGCCCGGAAGCTCCGGCGTGGCCCCACCCTCGAACGGTCGCCAGCCTCCTCCAGCCCGACGGAGGCCTCTGAGCGGGCGCGCCGCACCAGTGACTCATCTTCCCCAGGGGCCACGGCAGCCCTGCCTCTGTCATCCTCCGGCGCTAAAAATACATAACCAAGGCCACGGGGCGTTTTGTTCCGGGCCGAGGTTCCAAAGATCTGGATTCCAATCCAGTGTCCCTAACGAGTCGGCCTCCAGCAGGGCTCACGCGGCGGAGCGGGGCCCGGACCACGGCTCGCGGATGTGCGCGGCCGGGAACGTGGATGCCACCTGCCGCCTGCCGCCTGCCCGCCTGCCCCCCGCCGCCGGGGCAAGGCCCCTCGGCTCCTAGGTCCGTGTCCTGGGAGGCGATTCGCGGCTCTCAGCGTGAGCTGCGGAGAAGCCGCGGCGCCCCAAGCGGCTGCCTAGAGGAGCTCTGGTCGGGAAGGGTGTGGGCAAGGCCGGAGCCAGCACCCACCCCCTGGAGAGGCACACGGGGGACACACGTGTGTGCAGCAGCCTCCGCAAGGTGCATCAAGGGCACCGTCCGCCTTGGCTCGAACCAGTGCCCCCCCAGCTTTGGGTCCCCGGCCCCCTCCCCGTTTTTGCTCCACTGACACCTGCAGAAACCGTGTCAGCACATCATCCTTTGCGAAATGGGAAGCTCGACGATTCCTGTGTCCCGTCCACCCTGACCGTCTAAGATCTGACCGTTTCATCGCTCGCCTGGAGAGACGCCAGAGATGTCAGAGAAGATGGTCAGCTGCCTTCATAAGATCTGTTTCCCATGGAGGACAATGGCTTGATGTAGTTACTATGTGTTTTTTTTTTTTTTATTTTTCATGTTTATTTTTGAGAGGCGGGGAGAGAGACACAGAATCCGAGGCAGGCTCCAGGCTCCGAGCTGTCAGCACAGAGCCGGATGTGGGGCTCAAACCCACGAACCACGAGATCATGACCTGAACTGAAGTCAGATGCTCATCCGACGGAGCCCCTCCAGGCACCCCGATGTGGTTACTATGTTTTCAGGTCTGGCTTTTGATGGTGGAGGTCTAGACTCTTGATTTAGTTCATGCCTCTACTCCGGTTAATTTTTATGTGTCCAGGTATTTTGGTCCAATGTTACTCTGGCTGTTTTCTGTGAAAAAAATATTTTTTTGGATGAGATTAACATTTAAATTGGTGGACAGTGAGTGAAGCAGAATGCCCTCCACTGTGTGGGTGGGCCTCATCTGATCAGGTGAAGGCCTTACTGGAACAAAGACGAAACTTCCTAGAACCAAGAGGGACTTCTCCAGTAGACTGTCCTCAGGCTTAAACTGCACCATCGGTCCCTCCCTGGGGTCGTCAGCCCACCAGCTCATCCTGCAGATTCTGGACTCCCAACCTCCATAATCACAGGAGGCAATTCCTTCAAATAAACGTCTGTCTCTGTGTACACACAGCCTGTTGGTTCTTTTTCTCTGGAAAAGCCTGACCAGTACAATGTGATAACGTGAATTGTGGAAGAGACATTAAGTGTGAAGATGTTCATTAATATTCATAAGAGTGAACAATTAGAAACAATATACGTGTCGGAAACCTGCACAGGACGGAATATTGTACAATCACTTAACACGATGTTGATGAGGGTTTTCCCCCTTTTTAATAAAATGGAAGAATCGTTCCATGGGAGAAGCCGGATACAAAATCTGATGCCCGGTAGTAATCACTGTAACGCTTCTTTCCCACGCGGTAGCTGAAGGTCAGGCACTGTATTGGGTGTTTTATACGCATCATGGAACTCAATGAAATCCTCACTGTCTTTTTAAAAAAGTTTTAGAGGTTATATACCAAAACGCCAACATCATTTTTCTTTAAACAGAAAGGAAGTGTTTTTATTTTTTCTACTTTGCTTTACCCTCTTTACCACATCGGCTCAAATTGCCTTTATGATTGGAAGGAATTAGAACAAACCGGATCAGGGCACCTGGGGGACTCAGTGGGTTAAGTGTCCAACTTCGGCTCAGGTCACGATCTCGCGGTCAGTGGGTTCAAGCTGGCATCGGGTTCTGTGAGGGCAGCTCGATGCCTGGAGCCTGCTTCATATTCTGTGTCTCCCTCTCTCTCTCTGCCCCTCACCCACTTGTGTTCTGTCTCTCTCTGTCTCCAAAATTAAAAAAAAAAAACTGGGTCTTTAAAAAAATCTTTAATTGGTATTTATTGTTGAGAGAGAGAGACAGAGCACAGGCAGGCGAGGGGCAGAGAGAGAGGGAGACACAGAATCTGAAGCAGGCTCCAGG